>CM025143.1:7108089-7119199 GCA_013467495.1 Gossypium gossypioides | reverse complement strand
ATTATTTTATTTGATTATAATATTAATTAATTAATTGAGATATTTGTATGAAAGATGGAAAAATTTCTTCATACTTTACATACCTCCAATGCCACTATATATATGTAACACCCCCTACCTGACTTAAACGTTATGACTGAATCTTTGAGGTTACATCGACCACCGGAAAACACTAGAAAGCTTGTCTTATTAAACAATGTTTGAACTTGTAGAAGCAGTAATAATTTTGCAAAACACGATTTACTTTATCTCCAAAGAAAACTTTACTTTTGTCAAGTGAGTAACTTCTAAAACCTTTGTTATTATCTTTACAATTGCTCATTTCAAGTTTACAGTGGAAAAAAAATCCTTAACTTGTTTAATTTTGAAAATCAAACATTTATTTTTTATTAACAGAATTCATGCAAAGCATTTAAAATAATTAACTAAAAAACACTCAACAAAACCCAAAACTGAAATAAAAATCTAAAAATTTGTCCAACAGGTCAAAAGTCCATAAATTAATAATTATTTGAAAATAATCTTATGTGAGAAAACCTATCCGAACTCCCGTATGCCACCCAATCTTAAGTCTATGGATTACCTGAAATATTAAACAAATGAGGTGAGATAAAAAGCTCAATGTGTGAATTAACTCAAGCATAAATACAAATAATGTAATAGACATATCAAAATATCATAGAGAATATTATAAGGATCAATTTCACAAATTTGAACAAAATGCATGATTATGTCAATGCGGTATTTTCAGGAAAACATAACGCAGATTTTTAGAAATTTCCTACCCAACTCCGCTACACACCAAATAGAGTTTCCCAGAACTCATCCATCCAAAACACACCAACAGATAAACATGGATAGTGCCACTAGAATCACAGATACATTGCTAGAACATATATGTGTGGTCGAGCCACCATAATTGTAGTCAAGTTGCTAGAATAGATATGTGGTTAAACCACCAGATAGTGTAGATCATTAAATTTTCAGAACTCCCTCATTACCATATCATCCCAACCCCATACAATGTGATATGACATTGAAATACATAGTTAGAATAGTAAGCATGTTGAACATGAAATCGTATATTTAACAGAAATCAGTAGGCTTGGGATTTCATGCTAATGAAGTAGAGATTCCAAAGAGTATGTTCATAAATTTAGAAGCAAGAAATTAATAGATGGAAGTGAAGAAAATTAGAAGAAAAGAGAAGGATAGTTATGAATTGAAGAAGAGAAGGGAAAAAAAGTAAAGGGGAGGAAATTCTTGATAAAAGAGGTAGGTTTTCATATTAACTTTATTTTTATTTCAAAGAATTGAGTTAGATATGTTTTGATTGGAATGTATGATATGTGAATTTAATCAAGATGGTAAGGAAAATAAGTATTTTTTTTTAGAAATAATGATATACAAAGGCATTAAGTTTTTATTAGAAAAGAGAGATATAATTTGTATCATGAGAAATGTTAAGGTAAAGAAATGACTATGTTACTAACATATGAATTTATAATAATAAAAAGTATAATGATTATATACATTCAATTGAAAGCTAATCAAAAAATTATGGAAAAGTAAATATTTTTGTTAAAACAATTTTTGGACAGCAATAGTTGGGAAAATTCACCAAAAATTGTAAAAAAAATTATTTAAATGATGAGCCAAGTATGAAATTAAAGCTTAATGAGTTTGGTTTTGTATGGAAGAAATTATTTAAGCAATGAAATTGTAGATTATGAAACAATGTCAAATTGATTTCGGGTTCCCTTGCTTTAACTTTGAAAAATCATTAAATATTGTAAAAAATATTTAGAAGATGAAATTTATATGAATAAAATCTTAATGAGCCTATTTAAAATAAAAAAACAGCAACATTGTACAAAATTTGTACTGAAAGATAAATATTTTTTAGTGGAGAAGGGTCAGAGCTACCTAGCAATAGAACAAGGGAAGATTTGAAGAAAATGTTGTATTAATTGGCTTGTGGAAATTCTAAAGTTGTTATGCTCAAAATTTCATTGAGTTTAGTTTCAAAAACAACAAGCGGATCATAATTTTGAATTTTGTAGGCCAGGATATAAATAATTTAGTGATTACTACTCAAGTAAACAACCTTGTTAAGAGTATATGTGTAATTAGTGAAAGAATAATTAATATTACATATAGGCATGCTACACTAAAAGATAGATATTCTTATATATATATATGTACGTATAGGATTTGGAATGGAGAGGAGAAAGAGCATCATAGAAGAGTTGTAGTACTAAGAAGTTGATATAAGAGATGAAATTGCTAATATGTAAGAGAAGTTTAAATGAAATTGATGAGACATTAAGTGATTAATTATTATATGATGAATTAATGAAGTATTAATGGATAAGTTGAAGTATTATATGGATTTAAATTGAAAAGGTTGAAAGGTTTTATATGATACTAATTTAAAAAGATTGTAAAGTTAAGTGAAATTTAAGTGACATTATATTGAATAGTGATATTCATGAAAATTTTTGCAATTGATTGCCAAATTATTTAATATAATGGGTTGAAATAGTCTCAATTGCTTTGGCAATGTAATGTGACATCACACATCCGATTTCAACAGTCGGGTTGGGTTTAAGGTGTCATATTTAATGGTATTAGAGCTTAGGTTTAGTCGGTCCTCAGACAAAGATCGAGTCTAGAAATAAATTTCACGTAAGAAAATGAATGTGAAGTGATGAAATGTGAATCTGAAATTTGAGAAGATAGTAGAATGAGACTTGAATTGTTCCTGATTAGGTATGATCCTAGTATGATTCATGATAATAGGCATGAAATGTAGATATATGTAAAAGATAGAGTTTTAATTTAAAGTAAGGACGAAGAAATGAAAGTGATAAGTGAATCTGACATGTGATGGTGTGATGAGAAGTAAGGACTAAATTGTAAGAAATAAAAAGTTAAATTATTACAAGATATGTGAAATAGTGAATCATTTAATACGAAGGTACAAATAAATATAATAATGTGTGATTAGTAATAGAGAAAGAAAGGAAGATTAAATGATCAAAGTGAATTAGTGGAAATTATATTTACATAACTATAATAAAGAGAAGATCAAATTGTAAAATATTTCTTTATGATGACAAAAGTCGATATGAGTTTAAAACACCGAAATGTTCATAATTGTTGGATCTAGTTCTCTAAGTGTAGTATTTTCATCTAAGTACACTTGTAATTTTTTCGAACAAATTGGTTAATAAAATTATTCATGAATTACATTAATACTTTGTATAATGTCCTCATATAGGTTTTTGCATGCAAATTAAAATGGAAGCAAACGTTGCTCATTGGTTGTCTAATGTTTAAACTGATACTAAGTGGTATTACATGGTCGGATTGTAATATGGAAAGACAGTTTGTATTAGTAGATGAACCTAAACATGTTTTTAGTCTAATTGAAAATGAGCAAACTGATTGAAAGACTAAAATGTCCTCTATCAAGTCCAATTGGGGATATGCTTTTTCTTGGGCATCGGAGTGGATGACTCTCAGAAGATAGTGACATAGATGTGACTGACTAGACTGACAGTACATCGGACTGGACCTAAGAAGAATAGATCCTGAGTGGCATACCTAAATCCTATGTGGATGACGGACAATGTATGCGTGACTTATACACTTTGATGCAAGTAAAAGCCTGAGTTTGAATAGATAAGGAACCAAAGCTGGTGCAATGGGTGTACGACTTCTGTAGTATGTAGCGTCATTCATAACAGTGGAGGTCATAGCCCGAGACATGGGTAAATGATTTTAACATAATCAGAATTGGATTGAGAAAATTATTTAATAGAAAAATTAATTAATTTAAATTAATTGAGCAAATAATATTTAATTGGGGAAATAGAAAAAAAAACATGTATTAGGTTAGAATAAATTATAAAGTGTTGGGTTAAAGTCCCGAAAGCACATATAATTAGACCCAGTACAGGAGAGGTCCAACTCCCTTTATATGGAATACATGGAATGCCAAACCCTAGTATTCCTATCTAGGGTTGCTGCCCCTCTCCCTAAATAATAGGGAGTTAGAGATTTTTTCTACCAAAATAATATTATTTGTATTCTACCACTTCAACTAATATTCTACCAACTCTCCTTATAAATAGATGTCATTGGTAGACTTCAAATCACACCAATAAAAAGAGAAAAACATTAGTTTCTCTGAAGTTTTCAATATTGTTTTTCTAGCAAAAAGTAGTGGTAATTTATTTTAAGAATAAATTATATTTTTTTGGAATTGCAATTCTTCCAGTTTCTATTTAGAGAGATTTACTTTTCCACTAAAACTAAATAAAATATTTTTGGTTCTATGTTTGATTCGATTTGTTTGAGCCCACACTCGAAGTAGTTCATGGTACAAGAATAGCAGAAAAGATTGTTTGGTTGAAAGTCGAGAATGACAATGATCCGTCTATTTGAAAACATAGGTATGAATTTGGTGTAGGGTTTATTTCTATAAATATCACAAATCGGGTCGATTTTCAAAATTTTTAATTTTCCATTGTGTAAGAAAATTGTACTATGTTTATAGTGTAAATCGAGACCAAAATTCTATCTTCTTCATGTATGATTATATTTGATAAGATGTGACATTCTTGTAATTGTATGCATGTTCAATGGAATGTATGCAAATGAATGTATGTAATTATTTTGTTACTATGGATGATAAAGTAATTTTGTCAAAGTTGTGATTCCTAGAAAATAAATGTAATTTATTATCTCGGGCATGTGTATTTTAGATTGTGGACTATCATCTCCATGCATAATTAATTTTATTATTTTTGAATAAAATATGTGAGCTGAAAGCAAACATAGAAATTTTGTAATATTTTTCCTAGTGAAACCCAAAGAATTAAGATGCATCCAGATCGATTGAGATGATGCAAACCTAACCCAACCAAATTGGAAAGTGATTGAAGGTGGTCTGACATCATGAGGTTGCTGGTGGTGCAACAGTGGCTAGCAACGGTGACATGAAAACAACGATGGAAAGATGATAACTACGGAAATGTGAACCGGTACAACAATAGAAATCTATGGTGGCAAAATTGAAGACCCAAAGTATGCTTTAAGGTAAATTTTGTAATTTTACAATTATTTATTTTTCTAGGATGGAATCATGAAAACTTTGGCTAGTCAGAGTCATTTAATTTTTGTGGTTTTATATTCATGAGATAAGCATGATGATACTTATATGACTACGAATGTATGTTCATGCATATATGAGAAAAACATGCTATATAGATTAGGAAAGAATGCCAGATGTACTTGTCATGCATATATTGATCATTCATGATTGAAATTAGACATTAAAAACCTTACATGTTTTTAAAATATTGAGTGGGAGAAGGTCCCTTAACAAGACCTACGTCCTCCATCAATGGTCTCTTGTGATGACATGTCAATTTAACTACGCCATGATAGGATTGTCATGTAGATCTCACTGAGGATATTTCTTGAAAGTAAGTAGAACTCTTTTCTATTCCTATGATAATTGGACCAGACTTTATGGTAGGTATTATCATACAATATAACAAGATGTTCTATCTTCAAAGAGGACCACTAGTCACAGCATGCTACTCAATGAGATTGTCCCACAATGACTCATTTGTGGTGCATGATGCGATAGGTGTTGAGTTGATGATTATACACTCAAGATCTTTTAGTTAAGTAACTCCCCACGGAGCTCTACTTAAGTTAGAAAGATGACCAAACGTTACATGATTATTAGTACATATGAATGCCTAAGGAATTAGGTTCATGTGCTAATTGGATGGAAATACATGTTCTTACTAGTTGATCATGATTACCCCATGGTGGTTTGATTCAATAGGTGTAGGAATTATCATTGCAATGACTTACAAATATTTTCAAGGTTTAATGTAAAATGCATGCATCATTTTAATGCATATCGTAATGTTGCAAAACGTTTTCAAACATTTTCTTATACAAAGATATTAAAAAATGACTATTTTATTTTTCAGATCGAAAATGACACCTACTCTCTTATTGAACATACTAAAAAAAAACTAAATGAAAATAACTATAAGGAATGGAAAAGGAAAATGATGATTATCTTGAGCTATGAGAAACATAAAACTATTCTTGATAATAAGTGCCCTCCAGTCACTCAAATTGAGACTAGAAAATGCTGGAAGGAGTCTGATGAGATTGCTCATTGCTCTATGATGTTGGAAAAAAAACCTGGTTTGAAAACGATTTTCATGCACAGTGAAAAATTAAAATTTTGAAAACCAATCTGATTTTTCATATTTATAGCAATAAACCTTGAACTAAAATCACACCTATGTTTTTGGATAAGCAGATCCTTGACATTTTTTGACTTTCAATCAGACAATCTTCTTTACTATTCTCATACCACGAACTGCTTCGAGTGTGGGCTCGAACCAATTTAATCAAAATACAAAACTAGAAAAAGTTTTCTTTGCCTAGTTGAGATCGAGAGAAAAGCTTAGGTGGTATCTTTTAGTTTAGGATGAGACCCAGAATAGATTGCTAGCTAAAAGTGGCAATTAATATAATCGGTATAGGTTCATTAGTTTAATTAACAACTGACTAATCAATCGACCGTTGTTTTATCAGTTACATCATATAAGACAATAGAGAAAAAGTTTAGCTTAGTTTGTTTAATTGAAATTTTAATTTTAGTTTATAAACAAATTTATATTTGATTTGGCACTAACAATTTCCAACTAGATTAGATTAGTAATTGCTTAACTTGTAATTAACTTGATAAACACATTTACCCATTTGATAATCCCTTGGGTTCGATCCTTGGAATGCTCTAGTGTTCCATTGAACATTACAAATATTACAACTGATATTGTACACTTGCAGTTAAAACTACACTTTTAAATCATTTTATAAAATTGTTTATTTTTTGCGCATGTGTGTATACGATCAGGCACTCCACAATAGAACGACGTGGAAGAGAGAAGGAATTGAACATTGTTAGATGTGGCACGTTCAATGTTAAGTAATTCAAAGCTAACAACCTCTTTTTGGGGATATGCGGTACAAATGACTTGCTATATTCTAAATGATGTGCCAATTAAGGCAACATTGAAAACTCCATATGAATTGTGGCATGGTAGGATACTGAATCTTAATCATTTAAGAATTTGGTGATGCCCAACCTAAGCATAGAGAAATGTACAAAACCCTATAGAAACGATTCCAAAATCATCTCCTGATAGTATACCTGCAAACGATCAACAACATACGGTACTTTGTTGCAGTAGGAGGGTCTATTGTAGGCCTGAGTTCTTCCAATTTGGTGGAAAAGTTTTAAACACTAGGTCTGCTAAACAAGAAGATGATGACCCACTCATGTATGATGAAGTGATGCAGAGTGCTGATTCCTAGCTCTGAGAAATAGCTATGAAAGCTGAGATGAACTCTACGGATTCCAACTCAGTGTGGAAGTTGTGGACTTACCAGAAGGGATAAAATTCAATGGTGTAAGTGGATCTATAATAGAAAAAGAAATATGAATGGAAAGGTGAAAACTTTTAAGGCTAGGCTTGTAGCAAAACATTATACTCAGAAATAAGGTATCGATTACGAAGAAACCTTTTATCTGGTTGTCATGTTCAAGTCAATCTGTATATTACTATCCACTGTGGCAGCTCTCAATTACGAGATTTGACAAATAGATATCAAGAAAGCATTTTTGAATGACTATCTTGAAGAGAGCATTTATATGATGCAGCCCACCGGATATATAGCTAATGGAAATGAGCATAAAGTTTGCAAACTGCTTAGATCCATATATAGAATTAAGCAAGCATCCCGCTCATGTAATCAAATATTTGATCAAGTGATCAAGACTTTTGGATTTTAGAAAAAAGTAGATGAATCTTGTGTTTATAAACGTTTATGGGATGGAAAGGTGGTCTTTATCGTTCTATATGTCGATAACATTCTACTAATTGGGAATAATGTAGGGAAATTTTCATCGATTAAACTTTGGTTAACCCAATAGTTTAGCATGAAAGAATTGGGAGAAGCTAATTTTGTTCTAGGTATTCAATCTTAAGGGATCGAAAGAAAAAAGTGATAACACTATCTCAGGCTTCATACATTGAGAAGATGTTGGAGCATTATGCAATGACTTATTTGAAGAATGGAAATCAACTCTCCATATCAAGATTTCATCTCTCTTTGGAGGACTGTCCTAAGACAGCGGAAGAAAGAGAGAACATGAGAAAGGTTCCTTGCGCTTCTTTAGTAGGAAGTCTCATGTATGCTATATATGCACACACCTAGATATTTGTTTTGCAGTGGGGTTGATAAGTAGATATCAAATGAATCTAGAACCAAGAAACTGAAAAACTATTAAGCATATACTTAAATATTTATGGAGAACGAGGGATTATATGCTTGTGTATTCTGGAGGAGATCTTACTTCTATCGGATATAGTGATTTTGACTTTTATATGTGTCAGGATTCAAGGAAATTGACGTTGGGCTATGCTTTTGTCCTAGACGGCGGGTCCATAACATGAATAAGTGTCAAACAACTTCACTATGGAGGGTGAAATATGAGGTATGAAAAGCTATGACATTGTAACAGTGCGGATATAGCTAAAGCTCAAAGAAACAACATAAGGACAAAACCTATTGGTATAAAGCATCATAAGGGAGATGGTAGTGTTTGACGGAATAGTTGATTTAGTCAAAGATCGCATCTAAAGACAAACCCTGGGGATTTGTTTTACCAATACTCTACTAGCTAGAGAGCTCTTTTGGGTACATATGGAGGGAACAGAAATGTGAAAAATGACTCATATACTTCACTATGACAAGTGGGAGACTCTTAGATTTGATGCCTTAAGTGTAGTCTTTTCGTCTAAGTACACTTGTAATTTCTTTGAACAGATTGATTAATAAAATTATTCATGAATTAAATTAATACTTTGTATAATGTCCTCATAAGGTTTTTGCACGCAAAGTAAAATGGAAGCAAATGTTGCTCATTGGTTGTTTGATTTTTAAACTGATACTAAGTAGTATTACGTGGTCGAATCATAATATGAAAAGAAAACTTGTAACACCCTAAAACCTGACCCAAAAGTATTGATTAGATTCCGTAGGTTACATTGGCCACCGAAGTGGCCCAAAAAAAATATTGATCGAGTTTCTAAATTCCTTTCTAAAAAATAATTTTCTTTAGCAATTTACTGAAACCGAAAGAAAACTTTGCTTACATTTTTGAAACATTAAACTTTATTTATCACTTCAATTCAGTTTGAAATCAAGTTACTTTTTATGTATTAATTTCGTAATCAAAATAGAGTAGTAATGTGAAAAACTGAAACTTCAAACCGAAATTACAGTTGGACATTTCATGTTTCTTTTTTGTTAGAAAACGCAAAGATTATTACCTTAAAAACCATATTCTTATAAACGAAAAATAACATTTCGATGAAATAAAACCCATGCATGGCATCAAAATTAAAATCCAAAAATCCCAAGAGTTGTAACCCATACCACAGTTTATATAAACGCCTTTACAGATTGATTTAAAATGCCTTATTAAACTTATGAAAAACTTAATTAAACCAAACCAATACGAAACATTCTCAGACCTTCAATTTGCCAAGTCCAACTCCTAATTATGAGGGTTACCTGAAAAGGAGGAAACTAAGGGTATGAGTTACAAAAGCTCAGTGTGAATCTAAAACATACATAATTAAATAGGCTTGTACAAAATAGTAAGTGCAGTAACATACATTAAAACAAACTTACAGAGACAAGATTCAAACAATGTTTAGATTCATAACAGAATAAAATAGAGGGTTTCACAAACAATTATGTAAATATCAAATTCCAATGACGTTTGTCCCAAACCCACCTATCTAGCCTCTACACACCATCTCCAACAATCCCTCCTACACACCAATAAGGGTTTACTGAACCCTTTCCAACCTCTACACTCCAATAATGGGGTTATGATGGACCCATCCAACCGAACACAACTTAACGTGGTTATATGCCACTTTTATTATTGCAATTATACCGCTAAAAAAATTATTACCGTGAAACTGTCGAATCAAACTTCCTTCTCTTCAATGTCAATCCCAACCACAATGCATATGAGAAATTCTCACAAAACAGATGCTTATATACATATATCAAATATCAAATCAGACATCTTCCAATCTAAATACAAAATTCCAGAACAGACAACACAGAATTTTTCGATTATCACATCCAACCATTTCATATTGTGAATTTATCAAACCACATATCATACTCATTTATACAGAAAAAAAAAGCTTAAATCATGAAATTTTATTATGTATAAATGAATTCAAATGGAAATGGTGTCATAGACTCTCATACAGAGGCTTAAACATACAAGGGATTACTAAGGGACTAAAACGAATCATTTAGCAAAGTAGTGGAAAAATTGTGAAACCAGTACCACACGGCCGTGTGTCTAGGCCGTGTGGGAGGGTCCACACTGTGTGACAAGAATACATGATTGTGTGGCTGAGGGACATTCCTATGAGACTGAGATATACAGTCGTGTGGCCAAGGGACACGCTCGTGTGGCCAGACCGTGTAACTCATTGAATCGTTTGAAAAAAAATTCATAATTAAGGAGTTGGAAGGACACGGCCGTGTGACTGAATGACATGCCCGTGTGGCTGAGATACACGGTCGTGTGGCTGAAACACACGCTTGTGTACAAACGACAAAAATCCCAAATAGAGATCACATGGGCGTGTGGCCAACCCTTGTGACACACCCCAGGCCGTGTGACAGGAAAACTTACCTAATTTCTTAAGTGGCAGACGACCATTTGGACTACCTGTGTGCTTGCCCGTGTGGCTTGAAAACCACTACAAACCTTGCAGCAAAACAAAAAATTAAACCTCGAAAAATATCCCTAATTACAAGTGTTGAAGAAACAGACCTTAGAATGGGATTCCAAGCAAAAACGAATAATTAGTTCACCTTAACCTTACTAACCTGTAACTCAAATTTTCAAATATAATTAACCTAAAAGAATCTCAATCTAAACCATGAATAAATGAATCAAATAACC
>CM025143.1:7090439-7103460 GCA_013467495.1 Gossypium gossypioides | reverse complement strand
TGGGTTGATTATATCCCCACATAGAGTGTAGGGTTGGACGGAGATGGTGTGTAGAGGCTGGATGGGTAGAATTTTGCTACTGCATAACTGTTACTACTACTGATACTGTGATGGGTTAAGGCCCTACTGCATTTTTGACACTATACTGAGATGGGCTAAGGCCCAAACTGTCACTGATATTGAAAAAGGCTTAGGCCCAAGACTGTTCAACTGTGCATTACGAATATTGATTGTTTGCTTGTTTCTACGGGATTACACACTGAGTTTACGTAAACTCACCCTTTTTTTTCTTAATGTGCACAAGTAATCCCTAGACTTAGACGGATCGGTGCGACGGAGGACTCAACAGTGACCACAAAAATTTTTGGACTTCATGGTTTTCTATTTACGTTTTATGATTTAATTATTATTGATTATTTGGGTTGTAATTTAAGGACCCTCTGGGACTTTGGTTTTAAATTTTGGGTTTTTATTTATTTATTTTACTTTATGGATTTATACCTGCTGGTCGTAGGAAATTCGGTTTTTAAAAATTTAAAGTAGTTTCTAAACGCATGATAACTTAGACTGTTTTATTAAAGCTTCAGCAACGAGGGATGTTTCAAAACAATAGTTTTAAATGAATAAAGGCGACTTCCTAAGTTCTAATAAAGGTTTACTAAAGATAATAGCATGGAATGTTCTCAACGTAACAACCAGGTTTCAAAAACATTATCGTGTGACATTGCCAGATACGGCCATAACGTCTAGGCTGGGTTTGAGGGGTTACAGCCCATACCATAGTTTATATAAATGCCTTTACAGATTAATTGAAAATGTCTTACTAAACTTATGAAAAGTTTAATTAAATAAACCGATATGAAACATTCTTAGACCTTCAGTTTGCCAAGTCTAGCTCCTAATAATGAGGGTTACCTGAAAAGGAGGAAACTAAGGGTATGAGCTACAAAAGCTCAGTGTGAATCTAAAACATACGTAATTAAATAAAGCTATACAAAATAGTAAGTGCAGTAACATAGATTAACTCAAGGTTACCGAGAAAAGATTCAAACAATGTTTAGATACATAAAAGAATAAAATAGAGCGTTTCACAAACTATTGTGGAAATAAAAAAATCCCAATGACGTAAGTCCCAAACCCACCTATCCAGCCTCAACACACCATCTCTAACAATCTCCCACACATACCAATAAGGGTTTACTAAACCCTTTCTAACCTCTACACACCAATAATGGGGTTATGATGGACCCATCCAACCGAGCACACCTTAATGTGGTCATATGCCATTTTTATTATTACAGTTATACTGCTAAAAAAATAGTATTGCAGTGAAACTCCCGAATCAAACTTCCTTCTCTTCAATGTCAATCCCAACACAATGCATATGCAAAATTATCACAAAACAAATATTTATATACATATATCAAATATCAAATCAGACATCTTCCAATCCAAATACAAAACATCAAAACAGACAGTGAAGAATTTTTTGATTATCCCATCCAACCATTTCATATTGCAAATTTATCAAACCACATCTCATACTCATTTATACGAACAAAAGAGATTAAATCACAAAATTTTAATATGTATAAATAAATTCAAATGGAAATGGTGTCACAGGTTCTCCTACAGAGGATTAAACATACAAGGGATTATTGAGGGACTAAAATGAATCACTTAGAAAAATAATGAAAAATTGTGAAACCAGGACCACACGACCGTGTGACAGGAATACATGGCTATGTGGTTGAGAGAGACGCCCGTGTGATTGAGATAAACAGCCGTGTGGCAAAGGGGCACGCCCGTGTAACTGGGGTACATGACCTTATAGCCAGACCATGTAATTCACTGTACCGTGTGAAAAAAATTACATAATTAAGGAGTAGGGAAAACACGACCATGTGATTGAATGGCACGCCCGTGTGACTGAGATACACGACCGTGTGGCTGAAACACACGCCTATGTACGACTAACAAAAATCCCCAAATAGAGGTCACACGGCCGTGTGGCCAGCCCGTGTGACACACCCTAGTCCATGTGACAGGAAAACTTACCTAATTTTTTAAGCGGCACACAGTCGTGTGGACCGCCCATGTGCTCGCCCGTGTGGCTCGAAAACCACTACAAACCTTGCAGCAAAACACGAAATTATACTTTGAAAAACATCCCTAAGTACGAGTGTTCAAGAAAAACACCTTAGAATGGGATTCCAAGCAACAACGAACAATGGATTCAGCTTAACGTTACTAACTTGTAACTCAAATTTTCAAACATACTTAACCTATAAGAATTTCAATTTAAAACATGAATAAATGAATCAAACAACCTAATATAAAAACTCAGAAAACAACATTCGTACTCACTCAATTCGACACTTGATTGAACGAAGAACAAGAGAGTTATTAAACCCTTAATGAGGTAATTAATGATAACGATGTTGGAACAATTGAAGCACCACAAGATTACTAAAATTGAATTGTACTAACAACAAAAGAAAAAAAAACAAAAATTTAAATAACAAGGATGAATTGAAAGAAATAAAAATAATAGCAAAAGAATTGCACAAATCTGAAATTGGGATATGTGAGAGGAGTTTTTGGACTTTTCTATTTTTTTCTAAAATATTAAAATGAGATTAAATAATTAAAAAATATTTTTTAGCAAAAGACCAATAAGAATTTAAAAAAAAAATTGAAAGCAAAGCCAAAAATAAAATTAACTTCCCCTTAGTGCACACGAGGATTTGAACCTAAGACTAGGGAAAACTGACACTTTGTAACTGCCCATTTTTTAGTGCTGTCAAAATCAGTGGTTTTAGGACCAGAATTCCAACGTATCGATCTGTAAATATTAGAAAATTTTAACGTTTAGGTAGTTAATTAAGTAAAAGGGTTAAATTGTAAAGGTTACAAAAGTTTGATTCTATTAGAGGAATGCATGAAAATGGAAAAGGTAGGTAAGGGAGGGATTCAAATGGTAATTATACCATTTGAATAATGATGGACGATTAGCCTAGTGAATTATAAGAATTTTTATTAAATTAAAAGGGTTTTGATGGTAAAATTGTAAATAAATGAAAATGCAAGTAAAATTAAAAGAAAAGGATGAAACAATCTTCCCTAATTTTCACCTTCCACCGAAATTAGAATAGGAAAACACCATTGAAGGACCCTAAGGTTCAGTTGAGCAAAGATTGAAGCTTTTAGGTAAATTTCCTACCGGTTTTTAGTAATTTTTATGTTTTTGAGCTCGTATTAGCTTGATTTAGCTAACCTGAGGGCTAATTTGTGAAACCGTTAAATGTAATAAATGTTGCCATTGAAGAGTTGAGTTATTCTTGAATTTAATGTTGAAATATGAAGATTTTTTGCTTGGTTAGACTAATTTGTAAAGTGATTCTTAATGATTTTAACGTTTAAGGACTAAATTGTTAAAATGATAAAATTGATTGTACTTAATGTGAAATAATTGAAAATAATAATTTATAGAAAGCCATAGATCATTCGATTGAATTTGGGTTTAGAAGAAAAAGGTTAATTTGCATGTTTGAGGGCTTCAGGACAGAATTGAATAAAAAGGTAAAGTTAATGGTAATTTTGTAAAATGTGATAAAAGACTTAATTGCATAAAAATTGAATTTTTCTGTGATTTGGTAAATTAAATGATATTATCATTTTAGATCGAGAACATATTGATGATCGTGGGAAGGAAAAGGTTGCGGATTAGTCCCCATACTAAAGTTGTTACTACAAACTGGTCTGGTAAGTTCATTCATGTAAATAAGTCATAGACATCTTCTTTAATACTTGTTACTATTTTAGTAAATGAAGTGTTTTGTAGTCTTTGAATGTCTGGTCTAGTGGAGGTTAATTGTAAAATTGAAAATTGTTTGAGCATATAGAATTAGGCGTTGAGCTTAGCAGGCGAGATGCCGGTGTACTGTACTTTAACAAACCTTGTGCCTAACAAGGTTTGTGTCGGTGTATCTATTGGGCTTAATGCCTAGAAGGCTTTGTGCCGGTGTATCTATTGGGCTGATTGCCTAGCAGGCTTAGTGCCGATGTAATTACCAGGCATGCTGCCAACCAAGCTTCGGGCCGGTGTAATGATTTGTACCGGATACTAGTGACTTGGGAACATATCAAGCTATGTTTTGGAATAAGAAATTAGACTAACGTACTATTCAATTCTTACTTGATATGAACTGTGACAGACAGGATCTTGGTTATTTTAATCGTATAATTTGTTCTATTATGTGTTTAAGTCGGTAAGGTTATTGTTTGGATTAACGAACTTACTAAGCTTCAAGTAAGCTTACTTGTGTTTTGTCTTTTTTTTTTGTAGATTACATATTGTGATAGGGAGATCTGTTCAAACTTGAAGAATCACACTATCTCGGGGACTTTTTTGGTAGTTTTTGTAAACATTCTGGTTTATATGGCATGTAGTAGGGCGAATGAACTTGTTGTAATATTAAAGATATGTATTGGTTGGTATGCTCTTGATGTGATAAATTTTAGAATCACTTATGGTATGCTATGTTAAATTCTAAGTTGTGCTAAATGTTTGATCATGAATGGAAGTATTTGGATGCAATTAGGCATGGTGTTTGAGGTCAAGGTAAGCAAAGTCAATATGTGTGTATGATGGTTTACATGTTTGTTTTTAAGAAAGAAAGATTATAGGTACCATGTGATGTGAATTAGAAAGACAATTTGGGTAAGTTTAGGTGATTATATTAGGCATGTTTTGGTTGTCCTTGATGTGTTTTAAGGTGATGAAATGATGTGGTATGGTTTGTTTTAGGTTTCCATGATATTGAATGAAAAACAATCATGATTTTCGTCATTTTTTTGGGACACACGGCCTGGGACATAGGCTATCACACAGCCACGTGTCACACACAGGCAACCAATATAGGTATGTTCTTCGAACGTGTTAGGAGCAGGGTTCACACGGGTTGGCACACGGCCTGCGACATGGTCGTGTGACCCAAGTTAGTGAGTTACATGGGAGAGTACACGGGAGAGCACATGGGCATGTGGGATAGCCACACGGCCATGTCTGGAGCCACACAGTCTAGGCTCTGTCACACGACTTTGTGACCCCTGTTTTGAAATTTTTCAGTTTTTCCCTAAACTTTCTGATTTGTTTCAGAATGGTCCCTAATTGCTCCTAAACTATTTTTAAGGCCTCATAGGCTCAAATTAAGGCCCATAAATGTATGATTTATACCCTTTGAATTACATATGTATTTATTTAAATCAATTTGATAATTGAATGCTATATGTTACGAAATGTTCTATTTTGTACGGTAACACTTTGTAACCTTATTTTGACGACAGAAATGGGTTATGGGTGTTACACACTTAACCACTAGGCTCATCGTTGACCTTAAAATGCAAGGAAAAATGTAAGAGTCTATACAAAACCACTGACTAACTTGTGAACCTTAATTCTTATAACCCCAATTTTGGGATGTTATAACTCACCCCTCCTTAAAAAAATTTTGTCCCCAAAATTTCTGACAAACATCACAGTTGCTAACACACATTTTGCTACCACACTTTTGCTGCGCACTATAATATCAAATGCATTATCAAACAAATACCTAACCCTACACTTACAGATCTAACTTACTAACACGCGAACACAACACTAACAGCCAGAAACCAACCATATCCAAAGCAATACAACATACAAAACAAAATATCCTGTATTAATACCTGTCTCGGTATTAGTTCCAAATCCCCTATTACAAGTCTTCTTCGGGACTCGCTTCTGACCAGGTGGTCGATGAGGGCAATCCTTAATTTGATGCTCTGTGGACCCCCATCTAAAACATGCCTCCAACTTCTTCCAATACTCGCCCAGATGGCGCTTATTGCAGAACCCAAATATCGGATAATCCGTGCCACTACTAGAACCTCCCATATCACCTTTTTGAAACCTAGCCCGTTTTGTAGAGCGCGGCTCTAAATTAGAGGAACTAGGACCTCTCTTATTATGGGCCCTACTATGACCATTACACTCACACTCCACACACTTACCTTTTTCCTCCACCTTGGACCTCTCCAGCATGGTCTCGAATACTCTCTCCACGACCCCCAACACTAACTAGGTTAATGTGTCAACACCAGTTTTAGAATAGCTGCCACCAGTAGCTAGCGTAGCCACGAAAACCTCCGTTTCATGAGCAAACCCTCGCCCCGGACACGTATAGGACTCATCTAAGGTCCTACTAGGATGATTCTCACAATCCTTCTTACCGTCAAGTTCCATAGCAGGCCTTACGTCTAAAATCTTAAGTATCTCTATTTTCATAACAACATAATTTGAAATAGTAATTTAAACCTTATATTTATAATCTTACAGTTTCGAGGTTTTCTACAGACCAGGATTGGAGTCTTAGACACTTGGTTGAAGAAAATCAGTTTCAAAATACTGTGGTATGTTTTTACGAAAACCCTTTAAAATCCATTCATGTAAACACATTTAAAACACAGGCAGGGTTTTTGCAAACTTGGCTCTGATACCATTAAATGTAACACCATAAAACTCAGCTCAAAAGTTTCGACCGGATTCCATAGGTTACATTGGCCACTGATGTGGCCCAAAACAAATTATTAATCGAGTTTAGTAATTCCTCTCCAAAAAATCATTTTCTTAAGCAATTTACTAAAATCAAAAGAAAACTTTGTTTACATTTTTCAAACGTTAAATTTTATTTATCACTTCAATTTAGTTTGAAATCAAGTTACTTTTTATGTATTAATTTCGTAATCAAAATAGAGTAGTAATGTAAGAAAAACTGAAACTTCAAACTGAAATTGCAGTGGGACATTTTATGTTTTCTTTCAGTCGAAAAGCCTATAAATTATTATAAATGAAAAATAACATTTCGATGAAATAGAACCTATGCATGGCATCAAAATTAAAATACAAAAATCCCAAAAGTCGTAACCCATACCATAGTTTATATAAACGCCTCTATAGATTGATTGAAAATGCCTTACTAAGCTTATGAAAAAATTAATTAAACGAAACCAATACGAAATATTCTGAGGCCTTCGATTTGCCAAGTCCAGCTCCTTTTCACGAGGGTTACCTAAAAAGGAGGAAACTAAGGGTATGTTCTACAAAAGCTCAGGGTGAATCTAAAACATAAGTAATTAAATAAAGCCGTACAAAATAGTAAGTGCAGTAACATACATTAAAACAAACTTACAGAGACAAGATTCAAACAATGTTCAGATTCATAACAGAATAAAATAGAGGGTTTCACAAACAATATCAAATTCCAATGACGTTTGTCCCAAACCCACCTATCTAGCCTCTACACACCATCTCCAACAATCCCCCCACACACCAATAAGGGTTTACTGAACCCTTTCCAACCTTTACACTCCAATAATAGGGTTATGATGGACCCAACCAACCGAACACAACTTAACGTGGTCATATGCCACTTTTATTATTGCAATTATACCGCTAAAAAAAGTATTATCGTGAAACTGTCGAATCAAACTTCCTTCTCTTCAATGTCAATCCCAACCACAATGCATATACAAAATTCTCACAAAACAAATATTTATATACATATATCAAATATCAAATCAAACATCTTCCATTCCAAATACAAAATCTCAGAACAAAAAACGTAAATTTTTTTATTATCACATCCAACCATTTCATATTGTGAATTTATCAAACCACATCTCATACTCATCTATATGAACAACACAGCTTAAATCACGAAATTTTAATATGTAGAAATAAATTCAAACAGAAATGGTGTCGCAGATTCTCATACAGAGGCTTAAACATACAAGGAATTACTGAGGGACTAAAATGATTCACTTTGAAAAATAATGAAAAAATTGCAAAACCAGGACCACAAGGCCATGTAAGAGGGTCCAGACCGTGTGACAGGAATACAAGGCTGTGTGGCTGAGAGACACGTCCATGTGATTGATATACATGATCGTGTGGCAAAGGGAGACGCTCGTGTAACTGGGGTACACGGCCTTATGGCTAGATCGTGTAATTCACTGAACCATGTGAAAAAAATTTACATAATTAAGGAACAGGGAGGAGACAGTCGTGTGGCTAAATGACATGCCTGTGTGACTAAGATACACGGCTATATGGTTAAAACACACACACCTGCATACAATCTACAAAAATTAGTAAACAGAGGTCACACAGCTGTGTGGCCAGCCCGTGTGGCACACCTCAAGCCGTGTAACAAGAAAACTTACATAATTTCTTAAGTGGCACACGACCGTGTAGACCACCCATGTGCTCACCCAAGTGGCTCAAAAACCACTCTAAACCTTGCAACAAAACATGAAATTAAACCTCAAAAAACATCCCTAATTACAAGTGTTCAAGAAACACATCTTAGAATGGGATTCCAAGCAATAACGAAGAATGGATTCACCTTAACCTTACTAACCTGTAATTTAATTTTCCAAATATACTTAATTTATAAGAATCTCAATTTAAACCATGAATAAGTGAATCAAAGAACCCAATATAAAAACTCAGAAAATAGCATTCGTACACACCCGATTTGACACTTGCTTGAACGAAGAACAAGAGAGCTATTAAACCCTTAAGGAGGTAATTAATGATAACGATGTTGGAACAATTGAAGCACCACAAGATTACTAAAATTGAATTGTACTAACAACGAACAAACACAAATCTAAAGAACAAAGATGAATTGGAAGAAACAAAAATAATAGCAAAAGAATTGCAAAAATCTGAAATTTGGAAAAATGGAAGAAACTAACGTGAAAATAAATTGGGATATGTGAGAGGAGTTTTGGGACTTTTCTATTTTTTTTCTAAAATATTAAAATGATGTTAAATAATTAAAAAATAATTTTTAAAAAAAAGACCAATCAGATTTAAAAAAAAAAGTTGAAACCAAAGCCAAAAATAAAATTAACTCCTCCTTAATGCACACGAGGATTTGAACCCGAGACCTAAGGGAAAACTAACACTTAACCACTGAACTATTAGGCTCATCATTGACTTTAAACGCAAGGAAAAACGTAAGAGTTTATATGAAACCACTAACTCACTTGCAGACCTTAATTCTTCTAACCCCAATTTTGGGATGTTACACAACTTGTATTAGTAGACGAACTTAAACATTCCTTTAGTTTAATAGAAAACTAGCAAACCGATTGAAAGACTAAAATGTCATCTGTCAAGTCCAATTAGGGAGATGCTTTGTCTTGGGCATCAAAGCGAATGACTCCTAAAAGATAGAGACATGATGTGACTGACTGGACTGACAATACTTTGGACTAAACCTAAGAAGAATAGATCCTAAGTCTGTTTATGGATTAATTGACTTGTGACATTCATAGTGTGGCATACCTAAATCCTGAGTGGATGATGGACTATTTATGCGTGACTCGTACCCATAGATGTAAGTAAAAGTCTAAGTTTGAATAGATAAGGAATCAAAAGTTTGTGCGTTGGGTGTACGACTTCTACAGTATGTAGCATCATTCAAAATAGGAACTTAATTGTAAATCATTTGTGCCTCAATTGCATATGTTCAATCGGTCATTCCGCTGGCTCGTTGAAACTAGAAATGAATTGCCGGATGAATCAAACGAACATAAATGGATAGAAATGATAAAGTTAAAGAAATTGGTTACATTTAGAAATGAATGTGGTTTTCTCACTATGTATGGAAATGACCTGAGAATTTATTTATGGTTTTTTAAATTATTAATTAATTAATTAAATTTCGAAAATAGATTTAAATTAATTGGTCATTGTGAATCTAATTGAATGTAGAAAAATTAAATATATTTTCTTATAGATTCTTTGACGTTAAAAGTGTCATGATTTTAACGAAATTAGAATTGGGTTGAGAAAATTATTTAACTGAGAAATTAATTTATTTAAATTAATTGAGCAAATAATATTTAATTTGGGAAATAGAAAAAATATGTACTAGATTTGAATAAATTATAAGTTACTGGGTTAAAGTCCAAGAAGCACATATAATTGCACCCAGTACAAGAGAGGCCCAACTCCCCTTATATGGAATACATGGGATGGAAAACCCTAGTGTTCCTATATGGGGTTACTGCCTCTCGCCCTAAATAATAGAGATTGGAGATTTTTCATATCAAAATAATATTATTTGTAGTCTACCACTTCAACTAGGATTCTACCAACTCTCCTTATAAATAGATGACATTGGTAGGTGTCAAAGCACACCAGTAGAAAGAATACAACATTAGTTTCTTTGAAGTTTTCAATATTACTATTCTCACAGAAAATAGTGGTAATTTATTTCAAGAATAAATTCTATTTTCTAAGAATTACATTTCTTCTAGTTTCTATTTAGAGAGATTTACTTTCCCACTGAAAGTAAAGAAATATTTCTATTTTTGTGTTTAATTCAATTTGTTCGAGTCCACATTCGAAGCTGTTCGTTGTACGAGAATAGAAGGCAAGATCATTTGGTTGAAAGTCGAGAATGACAAGTATCCACCTATTTGAAAACACAGGTACGAATTTGGTCTAGGGTTTATTTCTATAAATATCACAAACCGGGTTGGTTTTCAAAATTTTTAATTTTTCGCTGTGCAAGAAAACCATT
This sequence comes from Gossypium gossypioides, assembly GCA_013467495.1. Taxonomy (NCBI): domain Eukaryota; kingdom Viridiplantae; phylum Streptophyta; class Magnoliopsida; order Malvales; family Malvaceae; genus Gossypium; species Gossypium gossypioides. The sequence continues at coordinate 7,092,820 of CM025143.1, read as the reverse complement.
TTCGAACCGGATGTTTTCCAACAATAATATGATAAGAAACATTGAACATTGAAAATTTGTATAAAGCCTTGTTAAAAGGTGAATTAAATATATATATCTATGTTTATATATATATATGAAAAAGGCATTTTTGGTGTCTATATATAGATACAAAAGATTTTAAGTGACTGGAAAGTACATATTTATGAAATTAGTACGTTGAAGATGTTGATGGAAATCAAGATGGATTAGTAGATATAAATTATGTATAGATAAATTATAATAGATATTATTTGGTTGAGATTATGAAATTTATGTAGTGATAATGAAATGAAACTAATTATGTAAATATGGAAATTGCATTTCAAGTGATTAGTAATCCCCTATTCTAGAGGATCATGGAAAAAATGGTACTTAATTTCCTAGAGGGTTGAGTACTAAGACAACCATCGTTGTTGGGCAACCTGGGATGATAGATATTAAAAGTCATCGTTGCCAGACAACTTGGGGTGGCAAAATTGTATAAAATGGTACTCAAATTCCAAGTGGGTCAAGTACTAAGATAGTCATCATTACCGGTCAAACCGAGATGAAAGATACTAAAAACCATCTTTATCGGGCAACCCAGGATGGGAAAATTGAATAAAACAGTCCCAATTCCCAAAGGGCTGTGGACAAATACTAAAAGCCAGCATTGTTAGGAAACCTTGGGTGGCAGAATAAAATAGTCCAAATTCTTAGAGGGTTATGGACAGATATTAAAAGCCATTGTTGTTGGGTAACCTAGGGTGTCAGGTTTGTACATCCGATCTAAAAAAAAGAAGAGAAGAGAGAGAGAGAGAAAGAGAGAGAGAGAGATGAATCTTATAATAAAAGCAATATTGCCTTTGAAATTCATACTATAATATCTTTGATATTTCACTTCAGTGTGCCTCTATTCTGATAAAGCACTTCAGTGCTAAGGACTTTGATGTTATGTGAAAATAATTTAATAAGAATAATTCACAAACCTACATTTAAATTATGTATATTAAGTAAGAGAAGAATGTTGAAATCAGTAAAGTACAAGATTGTATGAGGATTTCAAACACTTTGAAATAAAAACTAAAGGAACACGAGGATCGTTACTCAAAAAGAAATTGATATAAACTAAATACATAAGAAAGAGAAGAACAAGGAATCTAAGAAAAAGATTCTGAAGGAATTTTAGAATTGAAATGCATAAGATAAATTTGAAGAAAATACAAAATCAAAATTAGATAAATAATTAGAAGTGAATACGAAGAGAATGAATATGTTTTGCTTACTTAGCACTCTGATGCTTCTATGAATTAGCACAAATGTACTCCTGATATGGCCTTTTGGTACAACCCTGATATTTAGCACTTTGGTGCTCTAGCTATTTGCAATTTGGTGCCTTTGATATTCATGCTATATACACCCATGATAATCATGCTTATGCACCCTTGATAACTGCACCTATGTGCCCCTAATAGTTGTTATAATCGTGAATATCGTAATAATGGTGACAATTGGGATGATTATGATAAACATGATAATAGATAAATTTGATAGTTGTGACATTCACACTATGATACCTCTAATATTTCATTTGTATTTAATTCCATATATCTTTCTGAGATTTTCAAGACTTATTAAGGCCAATTAAATGAAAAGAGGAAAACGTGGTCAGTAATAACGCTTCAAAAGGAAATAAAGTAAGTGACCAATAAAATAAGTAAAAGTAAGTGATAAGAGAAAACAAAAGTAACTAATTGAAGAAGAGTAAGAATGGTTACCAAATCAAGGAAATTTTGAGGATGAAATTTATTTTAATGGGGAGGAAATGTAACATCCCAAAAACCCACTTTGGTAGTAAATAATGTAATATCAGAGAAAATATGATAGATTCATGGTTGTAAATAAAATGGAAATTTATCAATGTTAGAAGAGAAAGCTAAAGAATACTAAAGAAAATTGAGTCAGAAAATAGGATATGATGTATTAATTTAAGGTAGGGACTAAATTGTAAAAAAATAAAAGTGATGTGGCCTTAATGTAAATATTCAAAATGTGTGTGATCAAAACATTATTATGGAAAATTTGAAGGACTAAAAGTGAAAATACACCAAATTAGAAAAGGACTAAATAATAAAATAAATTGGTGAATGAAGATGAAATTGAATAAGTAGAAAAATGAGAGGGATTGAATTCTACTTTAACCAAATGTGAGAAATGACATAAAAGTGAATATTGAGATATTACAAGGGCAAAATGGTCATTTTTCAATCAAGATAATTATCTTGAATTATCATGATAATAATTAGTAAGAAATAGTGTCAAAACATGCTTGGTTAGAATATTGTATTTTTTTTATTTTATTACAATATTAATTAATTAAT
>CM025143.1:7076505-7087613 GCA_013467495.1 Gossypium gossypioides | reverse complement strand
ATTTAACATCTAAAATCACAAGGTTCATCAATGGAAACATTCAAAATCTTTAACAGTTTCAAAATCGAACTTACATGCACACAATGAAGTTTGGCCGAAGCTTTCAAGCCTTTAACAAAGGCTTTTTCCTTTCTCAAATCGGTGAAAGAAATGAATTAGAAAAGATGATACAAACTTTATTTAATTTAATTTGATTATAAAATTACCATATTAACCTTAGTTAATAATTAAATAAAACATCAAATTCATGACCATAATTGTCCATCACATAAATATATGGCATAATTACCATCAAAGGAAGGTTTAATTTCACAATTGGTACTTCAATTAAATTAAATTCTAACTAAATAAACTTATTTACAATTTAATTCTAAACTAATTAGGACTAAAAGAACAATTAATCCAAAAGCTAGTGGATTCAATAATAACACCACCGCTTGGAAACTTTGACCACGGTTTAATTACCATTTAAGTCCCTTTTCCTTTATTCAATTAACCATTTAATCTCTCAAATCAAATAGTGATCAAATTTTATATCTTTTACAATTTAGTCCTTTTTCATTAATTAACCATCGATACGTTAAAATTTTTCAACGAAACTTTAATACCACCTTAATTACACTGCGCAAATATTTATAAAAATATTTACGGCTCAGTTTATAGAAACAAGGTCTCGATACATCATTTTCTAAAACCACTTGACCTTAGGGTCATACAACTTGGCATTATTGGTAGGAAGCGCAACTGCTTCTACCCACTTGGAGACATAGTCGATTGCCACTAGTATGTATAGGTTTCCAAATGAGGGTGGAAATGGACCCATAAAGTCTATTCCCCATACATCAAACAACTCAACCTCTAGAATTGTTTTGCAATGGCATTTTATGTCTTCTTGAAACATTACTAGTTCTTTGACATCGATCACATGTTTAATAAAAACTATGGGCATCCTTGAATAGACTTGGCAATTAAAGTCCTGACTGAAATACTTTGGCGGCAGTTCTCATTCTTCGAAAGTGTCCTCCATAAGGGGCTAAATGGCAATTTTGCAAAAATGCTATGTATTTCATCATCAGGGACACATTTCCTAATTATCTGATCAACACATTGTTTGAATAGGAAGGGTCATCTCGCCAACAATATATTACATCATGAAGGAATTTCCTTTTTCTTTGGCTGTTAAGATCAGGTGGCATCAGATCACTGACTAAGAAGTTCACTATATTGGCATACCAAGGTAATGCCGTGGCAGCCAATTCTTGGTCATCTAGGAAGTTTTCTTAATAAGCTTGACCTTGCCATCCTTATTTCTAGCTTCTAACCTCGATAGATGGTCTGCTACTTGATTCTCTGTTGCCTTTCTGTCTCTAATTTCTAGATATAACTCTTGTAGCAAAAGAATCTCCCTAATCAGTGTCGGCTTTGCGTCTTTCTTGGCTACTAAGTATTTAATTGCAGAGTGATCAATATACACTATGACCATAGTGCCTACTAGATATGATCTAAAATTATCAAATGTAAACACAACAACCAATAATTCCTTCTCAATAGTAGTGTAATTTAGCTGTGCTTCTATTAGAGTGTGGCTAACATTGTAAATAGTGTGAAAAATATTACTTGTCTGTTTCCCAAGCACTGCTCCAACAACAAAATCACTCGCATCGCACATGAGCTGAAATGGCAGGGACCAATCTGGGGCCACTACTATTGGAACAACCACCAGTCTCTTCTTCAGCTCCTCGAAAGCAGACAAGCAAGTATCATCTAAAAGGAAAGGTTTGTTTCGTTCCAACAAGGTACACAAGGGTTTAGAGATCTTAGAGAAATATTTGATAAATCTCCTATAGAATCTAGCATGCCCTAAAAAGCTCCTAATCCTTTAACACTCTTTGGAGGTGGTAGCTTCTCAATCATTTTGACTTTTTCCTTGTCAAATTTGATTCCTTTACGAGAGACCTTATGCCCTAGGACAATGCCTTCTCGTACCATGAAATGACACTTCTCCCAGTTTAAAATAAGGTTAGTCTCCTCACAACATTGAAGTAATGACTTTAAGTTGTGCAAACAAACTTCAAAGTAATTCCCAAATACAGAGAAATCATCCATAAACACTTCGAGGAACTTCTCAACCATAACTGAAACTATTGACATCATCTACTTTTAGAATGTTGCTAGTGCATTACACAAACGAAAGGACATTCTTCTGAAGGCAAATGTTCTATATGGACATGTGAATGTTATTTTTTCTTGATCGTCTGAGGCGATTGCAATCTGATTGTACCCAGAATATCCATCTAAGAAGCAATAGAAATATTTACAAGCTAATCGATTAAACATTTAATTAATGAAGGGTAGTGGAAAATGGTCTTTTCTTGTGGCTTTGTTGAGCTTTCAATAGTCCATACAGACACTCCATCCTGTGACAGTTCATATGGGTATAAGCTCAAGATTATCGATACTAACCATGGTGACACTTCCCCTCTTTGGCACACATTGGATTGGACTCGCCCAAGAGTTGTCTGAGATTGGGTAGATAATGCTAGCATCCAACCATTTGATTATCTCCTTTTTCACCACCTTCTTCATAATGAGGTTCAACCTCCTTTGTTGCTCAATAAAATTGCCATGACAATTTTCCAACAAAATTTTGTGTATATAGATTGTCGGGCTGATTCCTTTAATATATTTGATTTTCCATCCTAATGCTTTTTTGAATTTCCTAAGTATAACTAATAATTGAACCTCTTGCTCATAAGTCAGCTTAGCAGATAGAACCACAGGCATTGTGTTATCCTTCCCCAAATAAGCGTACTTTAACTGTACAGGAAGAGGTTTCAACTCTAATGTGGGTGGTTCTTCTATAGACAGTTTAACAGGGTTGAAGGTTCTAGTAGATAAATCTAATGTGTCAAACCTCTTTCCAGGTCTATCGATATTTAGTTTGGATGTCAGCAACTACTTGTGGTGTCCTAATAACCCTTCATCATCAATATTAGTTGAATCCAATTCGCTATTCTCTTTGTCATGGTATTTTTTTAAATTCTTTAACAACAGAGTCTAACAAATTGATAACATGACACTCTTCTATATCATCAACACATTTTAAGAGCCTCAAAAACATTAAAAGTGATTTGTTGGTCATTCACCCTCATAGTTAACTCACCCTTTTGAACATCAATCACAATCCTACCTGTTGCAAGAAAAGGTCTACCCAGAATAATAGGCACATCTTTGTCAGCTTCACACTCTAATACAATGAAATCAATAGGGAAAATGAATTTATCTACCCTTACAAGGAAATCTTCGATTTTACCTTCTGGGTGTCCATATGATCGATCTACCAATTGCAAGGTCATAGTGGTAGGTCTTGCTTCAGCAATTCCTAGCTTTTTGAATACAGACATGGGCATAAGGTTTATGCTAACTCCTAAATCAGACAAGGTCTTCCTAACATATTGGTTACCAATTGAACAAGGTATTGTGAAGCTTCTTGGGTCTTTCAACTTTGGAGGCAATTTATTTGTCAGTATAGCAGTGCACCTCTCAGTGAGTGCGACTATTTCAAATTCTTCCAATCGTCTCTTCCTTGAAAGTATGTCTTTCATAAAGTTGACGTAGTTGGGCATTTGCTCCTAATCTTGTACCAAAGGTATATTGATGTGAAGTTGCTTAAAGACATCAAAGAGTTGATTGAATTGTTGGTCTTGTCTATGATTCTGAAATCATTGGGGAAATGGTGCGGATGGGCGAACTTCAAGTTGTAGTGATTGTTTTGCCTGAGCATTGTGTACAACAGTGCTATCTGAGTTTGTTTGGCATTTCTTGGTTCAATTTTCTCATTTGTGGTGCTCTTCTTGTGTTGTTCAAGAGTTTTGCTTTGATCAGATTTTGAATTTGCTGTTTATACAACAACACTCTTGTCAACTCTATCTAGCTGTGTGCTACTTCTAAGAGTGATTGCTTTACAATGTTCATTCCCATGTGGTCTTGCATTCTCGGTATCACTACGCAAAGTTTCTTGTGTTCTTGAGTTCAAAGCATTAACTACCTGTCCTACTTGGTTCTTTAAGCTCGTGAAGATAACGTTTGGCTCTGGATCACAACATCATTTTTATCCATATACTCCTTCAATAGAGATTGAATAGATGAGGAAGAAGATGATGTTTGCCTTTGTTGAACTCATTGTTGAGATGATATAGACTAATGGAAACTAGGTGGGACATTCATGGTATTGGGTCACACAGCTGTGTTGGAATTTCCAGCTCATTAAGTTTTCCACCTAAAATTTGGGTGTGTGTTACTTCCAACCAAGGTTATACATATTGGAATAAGGGTTTTTGTTCGTATTGAAGTTGCCCATATAGTAGACAGATGCTGGGTTCGAGGGACACTCTTTAAACACGTGATCCTCGCCATAGTAAACACAAGATAACCCATCCACTTTCAGCTCTTTCACCTCACTAGGCTTCTGCATGGTCTTTATCATTTTGGCTAAAGAAGATACCTGAGAAATAAGCGATGTAATCGCATCCAGTTCCAGCTCTTGTTGTGGGGTATTGATAATCGTTACTGGCAATTCTCTCTAAAATCTCTTATGCTTCATTGTAGGACTTGTTTAATAGAGTTCCATTAACTGAGGCATCAACCACCATCTATGTCTGTGCACTTAAACCATTATAGAACTTCTCCATTTGGGTCCAATGTTGAAATCTATGCATAGGACATTTCCTAAGCAGATCTTTGAACCTTTCTTCTGCTTCATACAGTCTTTCATCCTCTAGTTGCTTGAAGAATGTTATGTCATTTCTTAGTTTAGCATTCATATTGGTTGGGTTATATTGCAACAAGAATCTTTGATAGGGATCATTCCATGATTCTACTGTTACAAATGGCAAAGCATCCAGCCATGGTCTAGCACGATCTCTTAAAGAATAGGGAAACAACTTGAGTTTTAAGGCAACTTCAGGGACACCTTTCTATTTGAAAGAATCACAGACCACCAAGAAAAGTCTCAAGTGCAATCTAAGATCTTTAGTTGGAAAACCACCAAACTGGCTAGTTGATTTGAAACATTATAGGTTTCAACTCAAAGTGGGGGGCCTGAATTTGTAGCCTAACTAATCTAGGGTTCAGGTCATCTAATATAGGAACTACATGCTCTCGAATTGGCCTCTCCTAATCATCAAACATCTGAGCAACCTGAGGATTACCATTGCCAGCTCTTGGATTAAGTAGCTCATTCAAACCAGGTTTATCGTTACCACCTTAATTTATTGCTCTTTGTTCTCTTCTCTTTCTATGCAAGGTCCTTTCAATTTCTAGAGCTAAGGGATAGAGTTCTTCAATAGGAATTCCTCTACGCATATAACTAGTAACAGACCTGTTGTGATCACAAAATAAACAAATTAACAACTAAAGAATATAAAAATTGCAATAAAAAAAAAACTAAAGTTGCCAATCACCAATCCTTGGCAATGACACCAAAAACTTGTCGCGTGTGAATATGATGTGAGAATTCTACTAGTATACATGTCGAATCTAGTAATAAAGTGATGAGTGAGTATTGTTCCCATGAGGATTGGACTAGTATTCTTTGTCTAAATTAAATTGATTGAGTAGAAATGATAAATGAATCGAATGATATTTTGAGAAGTAACAATGTAATTAATACACTAAAAATGAAAGTAATAAAATGTTCTATCGTAGATTGCAATTGCAAAAAATTAAATAAAAGCACTAAAGATTCTAGCAATATTGGAATATTTATTATAAAGGCGGGAATTACTAATGAATTAGTTATAACCCATGAACAATGCAATGGCAAAAATATGGTAACCTACTGCTCGATTGGGTACTAATGTAGTCTACCTCTGTCTAAAGCAATACCTAAAGCTGCTTACTCCTAAGACACTATACATCTATAGGCTTAGAATTAGCAACCAAGATGGAAGCACAATCCTCTAAATCGTATAAGGTAAATCTCTATGTCTAGAGTTTACACGAGCATTTCGCTCAATGCTCTCTTATATTACCCAATTTTGGTCCAAGCAACCTAACTCTGTCGATATTAAGTTACTTTCAGACTTATCAGGCATTTATCAATACCCTAATAAGTATATATATATAGAAATAAACAATTGATAAAGCAGTAAACTGAATTTTATTCATCCATAAACATTCATCAGAGTTCAAACATCATCAAAAGTAATCCCTAACTGTGCTAAGTTAGCTGATGACTAGGCTATCCAAATTCAAGTATTTTAATATCATCAACATCCCAAGATAATAGTTTAAATCAGTAGATTTAGGACAAATTACAAAGAAAGAAATCTGGGTTCAGAACACGAATTCCCTCAACTTGGCGTTTGGTGCGCGTCATCACCCAAGCTCCCAATAACTCAAATTACCCTCATTGTCACAAAGAGACCTCTGTCAAAGCTCTGTATTTGCAATCAGCCGTACCTTCAACTCTCTTTAATGGCAGACCTCCCTTTTTTTCTTTTATACTTTGGTCCTCCTCTAGGGTAAAAGCCGTTAGCCAATGATTGCTTTTTCCCTACTTTTGAGGTGGATATTTTCCATTACACGTGCATGTGGGGGGCCAACTACTGAATGCTCTAATTGATGACTGGGTGTTTTTCATTTTCTTCCACAGCATTCCCATGGAAATCTCTCATAATGCCTCGGTAAATCTACATCATTTGCTATCTTTCTTCCTCAAACCTGTCATTCAACCACCACAAAGCCTTTCCACCAATAATTAAAAGTACAAATGCACTAAAGTAATCACCATCCCAAGTCTTTACATGCAATGCTCAATTAACTAAAAATAATCATGCAATTACCTAAAATGAAACTAATTTTACTCAAGTACAAGCAAGTAACTAAGTCTAAAAGTATGAATTATAACTCTTTTAAAGAGTTATCAACTGTACAATACAAAACCTTAAACATCAAAACAGAGATCAATATGTAATTTTTATATTAACATTTGATAACATAACTTAAATATAACATAAATACTTTTACGGGCCTTAAATCGAGCCTGAAGGGCTCTAAAAAAGAGTTCACTAACAATCAGGGACTTATTCAAAGGAAATAAAAAATTTCAGGCCAAACTTGAAAATTTGCAAAACAATGGTCACACAATCGTGTGGCCAGGCTGTGTGACATAGCCTAGGCTGTGTGGACTTTTGAACAATGGGACACACGATCGTGTCTTAGCCCGTTTGTCAAATGGTTTAACTCACTGACTTAGGTCACACAGCCGTGTCGCAGGTCGTGTGTCAGACCGTGTGAAACCTGTACTTGAAAATAAGATGACATACGGCCATGTGGGGAGACCATGTGTGGCACTAGGCCGTGTGCTACAAATTTAGGCCTTAAAACAAGACAACTCAAAGCCTATACTTGTACACCAAGCCATACCTTTCTCCCATACATTCACATAACCTAAGACACCTTAAACACACACAAACATACCATTTCCATCATCCTATATGTTCTAACCAATGTGCCGTTCAAAGGCACCACAATTCATTCAACAAGACCATTCATGAATAAGACTTTAATATCACATTTTAACTATATAACATAGATACATCATGATCATTTCCTTTTTAAATCAACACCACCACAACTTACCAAATTAGCTAGGTATAACCAAATGACCGTATTCAAAAGTGCCTAAACACAAACCAACCAAACCAAACTACATATATACAAATGGGACCAACAAATCCAAACATACCAAACGAACTCATTGACATCAAGCCCTATACACTTATACCATATACATTTACAAGCCAAAACACAAAGGCATTAAACATATTCAAATTTGGCACAACTCATAACATTACCAAATTGCCATAGTAACAAACAAGCCCTATACCTGCCAAAACACATATATCAATTAACCATATCTTTCCTAATTTTAAAGACCATGCACAACCATTAACAAAAGATTTAGGGCATACACAAGCTTGACACAACCCAAAACATGGCAATTTATATCCATTTCAATATATATTCAAAAGTTACCAAAATGGATTGATGAATAGTGTGGTCCTGCTCCAACTTTGATTCCACCGTTCGAGCTTTTCGATGATCTACAAAGTAAAGAAAACACATACGTAAGCAAATAGTTCTTAGTAAGCTCACATTAGGAACTTAAACTTATCGTATATATTAAATAAACATTCAAAGATAGTTCATTTCATTATAGGCCAAACATCACTTCCTATACACAAAAATTCATAATGTTAGTTGGTGAAATAATGCACTTATAAGATCAACCAAGACATGGCATTAAACATATCAACATTTCAATTTCACCATCCAACACTTGTACATATATCAAGTAACCTCATTCTCTTTACATTATGCGTATCATTATAATCCCTTTCATTATCTAAAATCATGATTCATTTCATATTTTCATATACCAATTTAAGCTTTATTTACCTATTCATATCATGGAAAGATTTTCACTATATAAGTCATTTATTCACACAATTCAAATGTTACATTTTCAATCCAAATACTTACATTTCATTTTCCATTATGTATTATCAATAACGTAATTCATTTATATACATACGTTTTCATTATAACCCTTTGTTTCTCATTGATCCAAATAGAATAACATCGGATAATAGAAAAAATATTTTTAGTACAACTTAGCTGATACAATACACTGGCACGAAGCCTGCTAGGCTCAAAGCTTGATATAACACACCAGCACAGAGCCTTCTAGGCACAAAGCCTGATATAATGCACCGACAAGAAGTCTGCTAGGCATAAAGCCTGATATAATACACCGGCATGAAGCCTGCTAGGCATAAAGCTTGATATAATACATCGGCACGAAGCTTGCTGACTCAAGGTCCGATACACTATCTCCAATACAACTCAATTTCATTATTAGTTTTCATCAACCAACATTCAATAATTACAAACATCATAATTATTAGAATAAAAAAATATCAAGGAATATAATATGATATATTACATATAATACAAACTTACCTGAACTCATAAACGACTTCTAACACGAATCGACCACTATTCTGCTACTTCAACTTTTCCGCCATTTGTATTCGTTCAAGTTGTTTCTTGATCTAAATAAATATTTTTATTCAATTAATCCCATTCCAGTATTTAAATAAATTAATTGAAACCTAAAACCCTTATCAAGGTGAATTACTATTTTACTCCTAATATTTTAACATTTATGCAATTTAGTCCTAAATCCCAAAAATTCATGAATTATCCATATTTAATCAAAATACTAGCCATCCAAATTTCATATAATTTATAACCAGCCCATATCTATTGTCATTTCCCAATAGTTACATAAAATTTTACTAAATTAACAAATAAGTCCTTAAACTTAAAATCATCAAAAATTACTTAACAAAATATGTCTATTTAACAACCAAACTTAACAATTTATCAACAAACCTCAAAAGCAACACAAATTCATCAACGGAATAACTCAAAACATTTAACAATTTTATGAATTAGTCCCTAGGTTAGCTAGATTAAACTACAACAATCTCAAAAACATAAAAATCATAAGAAATAGATTTAAAATTACATACATGCAAAGGCCGCTAATGCTTCAAGAATAAATGGCTATGACTTCTTGTTCTTTTATGGTTTCAGTAAGAAGAAAACCAAATGGGAAAGATGACACTCCCTTTTTTTTATTAAATTAATCTTTATTTAATTTAAACTTTAAAATAACATTATAATATAATTAGAAAACATGCATTCACCATTCGATATTATGAAAGTGGCTAAATTACCACTTAGATCCCTTAATAAAATTTAATTAAGTCACTAGATCACTAAATTCAATGGAAATCAAGTTTTTATTGTTATTACTATTTAGTTTTTTTTACTTAATTAAAAATTCAATCGCTAAAATTTTTGAATCAAACTTCAATACACCTATATAGTCACTCCATACATATTCAAAAAAAATATTTACAGGCTTCATTTATAGAAATAAGGTCCTGAAACCTTGTTGTCCAAAACCACTTGACTTTAGGGACAAACCACATAAACTTAACTATTTGTTCACTTAGCAAAAATAATCAAATGAAAATCCAATATATTGTCATAATTAAATCATAAATATTAAATAATAATATTTACGAACTTACTCGTCGGATTTGTGGCCGCAAAACCATCATTTTTGACACCACAGAAAAATGGACTGGTACAATTTATTCGTGAGTGTTTGAGTCAAGTGTCAAGTTTGTGTTATAGGTTCATATTTATATGTGTACGGTGTGTTTGACATTTCATGTTGCTATTTTATCATATGACATAAATATGCGTGTGTTATTTTTTGCATGGTTGACTCATTGTTCATAAATCTTGTTATATGTACGTGTGAGTGTGTCCATTATCACATAAAGCTTGTTTGATCATATGTGTGTGGGTGTTTACATAGTATGTTTTATTTTATTTATGCGTATGAAGTATAAGGTTTTGAAAGTGTGTCTTAGTCGAAATTGTGGAATGGAATTGTGCCTAGTGATTTCTATTTATATTTGGTGTAAGTGACTCATTGGTGTCCTATGAAAGGCTCTTCAATTCAGCAGTGTGCATATACAAAGAAAGCATCTAGAATATTCAAGAACTAGTGTCACATCCCAAAAATTGGGTTAGAAGAAATTGGGTTAGTGAAACCAAGAGTAGTCATGCCCTGTTTTGAATTAAGGTTGTGAGAATTATGTCAAATAATTTGTTCTAGTTTAGTGGTTTAGAGATGTTAGTAGTGTATGTAAGGTTCCGAGTTCAATTCCTTTCCCTTAAATTTTTGCTATTTTTTATAAATACCTAATCTTTGAACATCTAATTTATTAATTATTTTTTCTCAACTAATGTCAAGAATGAGTCTGCTGGTTCAATAGTAAGGCTTCAGCTTATCCTTTAGTCTTGTGTTTGAATCTTTGCATATGCAAAGTGATTTTTTTTTGTTTTAAACTCTGGGCAAAATTTTGATAAGGATAACTAATCAGAACTAGTTGTAACACCCCTTACCCAAGACCGTTGCCGGAATCGAGCACGAGGCGTTACCTGACTTAACTTACTAA
>CM025143.1:6921440-6931892 GCA_013467495.1 Gossypium gossypioides | reverse complement strand
TTATCAAAGGTTCTACTTTTATCATCGCCAATTGCCAATTTAGTGATTGATTTGATTAAATGGAAAAAGATTTGGCTGCGTTGTCTTTAGATGACGAGGAAGAGGAATTATACACATCTAGAAGGAATCTGATTTGGATCCAGTAGAGGAGTATTTGTGTTTAACTGGGTGTTTTTTAATAGTAAATATTATTCACTTTCCTACAATGAGGAGTATAATGAAAAATCTGTGGCATCCGATAAAAGGGGTTCGGATATCGGATCCAGGGGAGAAAAGATTTTTATTTAGATTTTTCCACAGAATGGATCTGGAGAAGGTACTTAAGGGGTCCTCGTGGACTTTTAATAATCATCTGCTAATACTGCATCAGTTGATGGATGGAGAAGACCCGTTGAAGGTGTCATTAATCTATGTGAATTTTTGGGTACAAATTCATGAAGTTCCTTTAAGGTTTTTGTCTGAAGCGTTGGCAAGGCAAGTTGGGGATTTTATTGGAAAATTTATAGAGTATGATAGTTCAAATCTGAGGAAGGGAGTACGACATTATTTGAGAATAAAGGTTAAGTTGGATGTGAGAAAACCTCTGAAGAGAAAGAAGAAAAATTTATTTTCGTCAGGAATTTGCTCTTATGTTAGCTTTAAATATGAACGATTGACTTTATTTTGATTTTTTTTTTTGTGGACGGTTAGGGCATAGTGATTCTTTTTGCCATTCTAAGATAGAGCTAGGATTTGAAGTCACTGAGATGGGATGGAATTTGTCAATATGAGCTCAATCCAAAAGAGCTCTCGCAATGAATAGTGTGTGACTAAGAGATGATGGTGAAGAAATCCAATGAGGGAGTTCAATCGAACGGCGTGAATTAGGGAGAGGCAATTGGGAAGTTACGAATAAAGGATGTTCTAATAATTTTGTTAACCCCATTTTGGGGGTTAATTTGGAGAGGAATTTGAATTGGGTTTTGAATGTGGAGGTAGGATCTTCTAAAATACACGAACAGGCAGATATGGAGCATGATGGCGAAGATGGTGTGATTGAAGGGGGAAATGGTAAAAAGAGGCCTAGAGGAGAGGATGATAGATCTTTGATGGGGGAGGAAACAAGCTCTCTAGTTCTTAGAAACAGGAGAGGACTGGAAACAAATCTTTTGGTATCGACGGCTGCCAAGGGGCAAGCCTACCGGTCACAATAAAAATCATAAGTTGGAATGTCCGTGGATTGAGGAGTCCACAGATAGTTAGAAGACTTCAGCATTTGCTAAAGATGTACAATCCCCAAATGGTCTTCTTTATGGAGACTAAAATTGATAGAATGCGAATGGAAGGTGTAAGAAGGAGATGTGGCTATTTGAATGGGATTGATGTTGCATCAGTTGGTTCAAGGGGTGGATTGTGCCTAGCATGGAAGGAAGATATTGTAATTAGCTTCAAAAGCTATTCTGACTCTCATATCGATGTTGAAATTCAAGATAATGATAATGATAATGAAAAATTGTGGAGATTTACTGGATTTTATGGCTCACCATATGCGCATAATAGAGAGGTTTCATGGAACTTGCTAAAGAATTTGAGTCACGCACAGAGTTTACCGTGGATGGTATGTGGCGATTTTAATGAAATTCTATATTCTTTTGAGAAAATGGGAGGTGTACCAAGAGATGAAAGGAGAATAACAGCTTTTAAGGATGCTTTAGTGGACTGTTAGTTGCTTGATGTTGGGTTTAGGGGATCGTGGTTCACTTGGGAAAGAGGTAATCCACCAGAGACGAATATTCATGAAAGATTGGATAGAGGAGTTATGAATATGGAGTGGCTTCATTTGTTTTCGTTTGCAAAAATTTGACATTTGCCGCGTTCTTTTTCAGATCATTGTCCCCTTTATATTCAAAAAGACACAAAAATGAACAACTTTCCTAGAAGGAAAGCCCGTTTTGAGTTATGGTGGATTAAAGAAGATTCCATTGAAGAAGAGGTTAGAAGATTATGGAGGTCCACTAGTGGCGACATTATGCAAAAATTGAATGAGTTGCAACAGGGTTTGGTAAGATGGGCACACTCAGTGAAACACAGAAGAGAGAGTCGTAAGAAGGAATTGACAGCAAATTTGAAAATTCTAATGGGAAGAGAAAGAACTAATGAGAATTTAGTAGAATTAATTGATGTAAATATCCATTTAAACCTTGAAATTGATAAGGAGGAGATGTATTGGGAGCAAAGGGACCGAGCTAATTGGTTAAAACTGAGAGACAAAAACACAGCTTTTTTTCATAGTTATGCCTCACAAAGGAAAAAAAAAAGAATACTATTCGAAGTTTAACATACGAAGATGAGAGAGAGATAAGTGATGAGAGGGATATGGAGAATATTACTCGAAGTTACTTTCATAAGCTTTTTGAATCAAAGGGGTGTGGAAATTTTGATCACATCTTTTTGGGAATTGATAGATATGTTTCTAAGGAGGCAAATTCGAAGCTAATTGCAAAATTCACAAAAGAGGAAGTTGTGATTGCACTGAAGGATATGGGACCTACAAAGGTTTATAGGGATGATGGATTTTCGGCTCTATTTTTCCAATAGTGTTGGCATATTGTTGAAGCAGATATAATCGACTTCTGTCTGGGCATCTTGAACGAAGGTATGACTATGGATTCTATTAATGTCACTAATATTGTGTTAATTCCAAAAATATCTCATCCGATGAACCTTGGTAATTTTAGACCAATCAGTCTATGTAATGTTTTATATAAATTGATAGCGAAGATGACTGTAAATCGATTCAAACACGTACTAGAAGACTGCATTGATAGCGCTCAAAGCGCCTTTGTTCCGGGCAAACTTATTTCAAATAATGTTCTTCTTGCTTATGAGATCTTACATACGTTTCGATAAAAGAAAGTAGGAAAGAAAGGGTTTATGGCACTAAAGCTGGACATGAGTAAGGCTTATGATAGAGTTGAATGGCCTTTTATTAAAGTAATGATGCTACAAATGGGGTTCCGTATTTCGTGGGTTGAGATTATTATGAAATGTATTTCAACTGTCTCTTACTCTGTTATTGCGAACAGGAAGGCAGAGGCAAAATTTAAACCGACAACAGGTCTTCAACAAGGTGATCCTCTTAGTCCTTTTCTATTTTTGATTTCCAATGAGGGTCTCTCATTGCTTATGAGGCTCGCTTTGAGGGAAGGTTTGATTAAGGGTGCTAAAGTTAGTAGAAATAGTCCTCCGATTTCACACTTATTATTGGCTGATGATTGCATATTGTTTGGTGAAGCAAGTGAGAAGGGTGCAGAAATTTTGAAGTCAATTTTGAGAGAATACAAGAATTGCTCGGGGCAATGTGTGAATTAATAAAAATCCACTATTTTTTATAGTTATAATACTTCTACAGTGATACGAGAAGCTGTTTTTTATATGAACTGTTGGGAATGGCTTACCTGGGTATTCAAAAACTATACTGGGTCACAGTGTCGCTTATTCTGCTACTCCTTGTGGACGATTTGGACTGATAGAAATAAGGGGTTATTTGAGGGGAAGAGAAGTAGGGGTTGTGATATTGATACATAGGTTTCAAGATATGCCAAGGAAATTGACGAGTGTGAGAATAGTAAACTGACCAAAGAAACCGTAGCTGTTCAATGGTGTCCCCCGAATGGGTTCGACATCAAAGTAAATTTTGATGCGGCCTTTGATGAGGCACAAGCCTTATCGGCCTCAAGGGTGGTAGCGAGAAATTCTTCTGGAGAGATTCTTGCCTCTAAAACGATGGTACACAGGGGAGTTGCTTCTCCGTTCGCAGTAGAGGCACATACATCTCTCCAAGCAATTTTGTTAGGGAAACGAAAAGGATTTTCATTAGTTGCTATTGAAGGGGATTCAGTTTTAATAATAAAGAAAAGTTAGTCAGATAGCGTGGACATATCAAAGATAGGGGCGTTAATAAAAAAACATACAATGTCAAAAATGATTCTTCCATCACATTTTATTCAAACATATACCTAGATCAAAAAATATAATGGCTCACGAATTAGCCAGAGAAGCCATAAGAAATAGGACATGGACTTACCTTCTCGGGGGACTGCCTGAGCAAGACGCAGTGTATGATGGGTCGTATAGAAGGAGAGAACCAGATTGAAGGTCAATTGTGGAAGATGTTTGGGTTTTAGGGAGAGAAAAAGGAAGTAAATGATGGTCTGTTGCTTTTTGGAAACTACTTCCTAGGGACAAGAACCGTCAGTATTTACAATGAATGATCTTGGGTGGGTGCTAGATTTGAATCAGGTTGGGGTGTTTATTGTTTTTTTTTTTTAGGTAGGCCTTGTTCATAGCTCATTTGTTTTGCCTTTATTTGGGCTCTTGGTTTATGACCTACCCATTTGGGTATATTTGTTTTCCTTTTCTTTTTTAATACCAGTCTGGTTTTATCAAAAAATTAATTGTTTTCTATTTTTTTAATATTTAAGATTTTTTTTTCTTTTATTGACACATGGAAACGTGTCATTAATTGATTTAACTTTTTTAATGGAAAACGTAAAAATAAATAACGGGGTATAAAAGCCAACATTGGTTTTCAGAATATGGGATTTAAATTTTTGCTTCACAAAAAAATACTCTCCAAGTTCTTGTCCTACTGTTTCAGCATCTGAAGATGTGGAAGACAAAGCCACAAAAAAGGTTCAATTTAGAAGTGGTTTTCCTACTTGTAAGGATCAGATGACGGGGGTGGAGTTTCAAGATCAACATATCGAGATGGTGAATCCTTCAATGTTGCGTGCTTCGTTCAAGGAGATGTTGGTGGGATCAATGAAAAAGGGAGTATTGGATGCCCAAGAGAATGATGATGGTGATGTATAGTTGTGCAAGGGAGATTTATGATTGGAACAGAAGATGGTTTACCGTCGATTAGGTTCTGTGACCGAGTCCATCAAATCTTTCACAAAAGCATCTCTAGATCGGTTGTGGTGAAACTATTGGGCAGAAATATTGGATATCAAGCTTTGTTGCATAAATTTTATAGCTTGTGGAAACCTTCGGGACTTATAAGGATTATGGATTTAGAGAATGATTATTTCTTGATAAAGTTGCAATCGGAAGATAATTATGTCAGGGCTCTTACTGAAGGTCCATGGGTAGTTTATGGACAGTATCTTACAATTCAACCATGGTTGAAATTATTTTTTACGGGACAACCTTTCCCTTCTAGTATCGTAGTTTGGATCCATTTTTTAGGTATTCCTGGTTTTATGTATAGGAAAAGCATAATTAAGAGTATTGGAGAGATTATTGGTCGAGTTATCAAACTGGATGATAATACTGAAAGTGTGCATATGGGGTGTTTTGCTCACATGGCAGTTGTTCTAGACCTTAACAAGCCTTTAATCTAAAAAATTAAAGTGGACGGGGGCTTTCAGAGGGTGGAATATGAATCACTTCCAAATGCATGCTTTTATTGCCGTCATTACGGTTATATGAAGGAGTCCTGTAATATTTTCCACAAGGGGTTTATTATGGAAGAGATATAAGAGTGTCTACTTCCAATGTGCAACTGTAAGTGTAAAGAGAGAACCATGGAGTTGTTGAGAAATATAGTCATTGGATGCTAGTTGACCAATGTCCAATGAGAGCTGATCGAAAAATCGGGAATGGTAATGGTGGTAAGGAAACAACTAATTTTAAGGGATCTCATTTTAATGAATCAATCAATTTGAGGGATAATGGTTTGAATGATAGTTAAGCAGTGGAACCCGTTAATTCTGCTAGTTTAAAGGGTAAGGGACTGACAATTTATGACAGCCCTTTAGGAAGAGAGGAATCTAATGTGGACTTTGTCATCTTGCAAGGAAATAGGTCGAATCTGTTGGGCTTGAATAATAACCCTAGGAAGAGTACAGATCACTCTAGTAGCGTGTCCAAAAATGTTAATGGGCCTACGATGAGTCATGGATGAGTGACGAAATTAGGTTAGAATCTCCAAGGCCTGGTTGTTTCTCCTAACAATGAGTCTTGTCCTCAATTGGGGGTGCTAGGCTTGTCAACAACTGTTAACCTTTCACAGTTGGTGGTAAAGCAGGGGTCTAAGGGTACTAATTTTTTTATGGAAAAACCAATGAATTCTACACTTAACATTTTGAAACATTAAGTGGTATCTTTTGTTGAGAATAAATACTGGAATCTTTCCACTAATACAATGTTAGTTTTTGGTTCGTCAATAGAAGCAAATGTTCTCGCTTCTATACGCAGCAGTCCATCAGAGGGGAGTTTCAAACATGTTAAAAAACCTCTTAACATTCTTTGGGGCGAAAGGGGTAAGTTCAAAGTACAGGGCTAGCCTATGTTCCTTTACCGAAAGCTATGAAAAAATAGTTGAGACACTTGGGGTAGATGATTCTTTGTCTACGAATGGCATGGCTGATAGTGTTTCAATGGGAACCGATAGTATGGATATAGCATCCGTTTGAGGTCAGTTTGGTTCAGTTTAAAATCTTCTCTTTTTTATGATTTTACCAAGTTTCTTTGTTTAGAACTGTTAAGGCTATGCAAACCCAAAATTTTTAAGGTTTTTCAAAGACTATTTCAACAAATATGATGTTGACATAGCTTCTTTTCTTAAGACAAGGGTGAGTGCTGTTAAAGCGGATAGGATTATTTCTAATCTCAATTTTGATTTCTCTTATAGAGTTGAATCTCGAGGTTACTCGGGTGGTATTTGGATAGTTTGGAAATTTTGTCTTGAAGTTTAAATTCTTCAATATGACTCTCAATTTGTTCACTACAGAGTTAGGAAGAAGGTGGGTGTTCAGGCCTTGCTTGTTACCTTTGTTTATGGGAGCCCAGATAAATAGAAGCGTTTAGTTTTGTAGAATCTCTTAAATAGTATTGGTTAATCTGTCAATGGCCCTTGGATGTTGATAGGAGATTTTAACGCTTTTTTATCACCGGATGAGAAGAGAGGTGGTCGTCCAGCTATTTCTGGTTGTAAATTATTTCAGGATTTTATTCAGTTGAATGCATTAAGGGATCTTGGATTCAAGGGACCTCAATTTACATGGCATAGAGGGTCTATCTTTGAAAGACTTGGTAGGGCGATCGATAATTTTGAATGGTTTTGGCTTTTTTTAGCTACTGTGGTGTACTATCTTCCTCGGTTGAAGTTAAACCATAGGTAACTTTTAACTTCTAAAGAGTCGACCATGATGTCTAGATCAATTAGGCCCTTCAGGTTTTTGTCTTCATGGGTTTCCCACCATTCCTTTAATCCACTTATCCAAGAAATGTGGAAACAAGGACCAGACTTATCAGCTTCTTTAAACTCCCTTACTTTAGACCTTAGGAGATAGAACAGAGATGTTTACGGTTATATTAGGAAACAAAAACGAGATATTGCTCGTCGTATTGGGAATATCCAAGCGGTGTTAGATAGAAGGTGTCCGAAATTCCTTTTGGATGTGGAGTTGGATTTGAGTATTGAGTATGAAAAGACCCTTGATGAAGAAGAATCACTATGGAGGCAAAAATCAAGAGTGGACTAGTTTCAACAAGGTGATCGTAACACGAAATTCTTCCATAATAAAGCATTAAGGAGGAGAAATTCTAATAGAATTTCAACTTTAAAAGTTAATGAGGATTGCCGTTTTGTTGACAGTATCCTTTAAAGTGAAGTTGTTTCTTTCTTTAGTTCCCTCTATTCTTTTAATGATGATAGGTATGCTATTTTTCCCTTACATAGGGCCTTTCCTGTGATTGATTCGATTAACTTGGATTTTTTGGGTAAGGATGTTTCTAATGATGAAATTAGATGTGCTCTGTTTAGTATGGGCCCATTGAAGGCTCCTGGACCGGATGGTTTCCATGCTTTTTCTATCAAAATCAATGGGAGACTATAGGTCAAGATATTTGCTCTTAGGTTAGGGGAATCTTTGGTGGTAAATCAATTGATCAAGCTATCAACTGTACTCTCTTGGTGCTTATTCCGAAAGTGCAGAGCCCAGAAACTTTATCACAATTTTGCCCTATCAGCTTATGTAATGTTTTAAATAAGCTACTTTCGAAGATCATTGCCAATAGATTTAATACTATTTTTCCTATGCTCAATGCGCAAACCTAAGTAAGCTTTGTAGCAGGGAGGCATTTTACGGATAACATAGTAATTGCTCAAAAAATAATACATTCAATAAGGATAAAAAAAAAAGAATAAAAAGGGTGGATGGCCATAAAGGTTGATCTAGAGAAGGCATATGACAAACTCAGTTTGTATTTCATTGAGGATACGTTGTTTGATTCAAGTATTCCTTCTTCACTTTCTTGAATTATTATGGATTGTGTTTCTTCTGTTTCGATGCAAATAATTTGGAACGGGGGTCTTTCTAAGGAGTTTGTTTCCAAGAGAGGTATTCGATAAGGTTGCCCCCTTTCCCCTTATTTGTTTGTCGTCTGTATGGAAAGATTGAGCCAAATGATTCATAGGAAGGTTAAGGAGAATACTTGGATGCCAAATTTAGTTGTCAAGAATGGGCCAGCTATTTCACACCTTTTCTTTATTGATGATTTATTCCTTTTCGCAGAAGCAAATGTGTCTCAAGCTCATATAATTAGGAAGGTTATGCATATTTTTGGTAGTGCATCAGGTCACAAAGTTAATTCTAAAAAGATAGAGGTATTTTTCTCCAAAAACACTAATCTTTCTGTAGTTGATGATATTTGTAGGGTTCTTGGCTATGCTAAAACGGATGATTTGGGAACCTACTTGGGAATGCCACTATTTCATTGTAGGGTGACATCGAGTACTTTCAATTTTGTGGTGGATAAATTTCGGTGAAATCTTGATAATCAAGATGCTAAAATGTTATCTTTGGTAGGAAGGGTGACGCTTGTAACAACCCATTTTTAGTGGTGTCAGAAACAATGGTTTTGAGACCACGACTCTGACAACTAAGTTAATATTTTAATATTTATTTAATGTCTATAAGGTTGATTTAAGGTAGTATTAAATTTTCATTAAGAAATTTTGAAGTTTAATTGGTTAATTAGGTAAAAAAGACTAAATTGAAAAATGTATAAAAGTTGAGCTATAGTTAAAAGGACTAAATGGCTATGGAAGGGATAGTTAATGAACTTAGATGGTAATTATGCCATAATTAAGTTAGTGGATAGTTATGGAAAAGGTTTAATTGAAATTTTTAATTAATAACAAGGGTAAGATGGTAAATTAGTAAATAAACATAAAATTAATGAAGTTAAAATCATCACCTTCTTCATTTGATTGTTTCAAAACCAATTAGCCATTAGAAAGGGGGAGAAGCTTTCGATCATGGTGTTTCACCTTGCATGGTATGTAATTAAGCCCCGTTTTTATTGATTTTTATGTTTTTGAGCTCGTTTTAGCTTAAACTACTTAACCCGGAGGTTAATTTGCAAAATTGTTAAAGGTTGAGGGACTTTCCATCGTTGAGTTTGAATGTGTTTTGATGTTAGTTGATATATTATTAATCTTGGTTGTTAAACAAACTTGTTTTGTTAAATAGTTTTTGATGAATTTGAGATTAGGGATTAAATTGTTGAAAGTGTAAAAATCCATTGGTTTTAATGTGAAATGTTGGTAATTATAGGCTGTTCAAGATCCCTAGTAGAATTAGTTAACATGGGTTTAGGTTAAAATGGTTAAATTTTAAGTTACGAGCTTAAGAACTAATTTGTGAAAAGTTAAAATGAGAGGGGTAACTTTGTAATTTTATGATAATATGAATTATAGATTGTATTGAATACTTGAGGTTAATTGAAGTACTTAATTGAATGAAACTATTTATTTAGATCAAGATAAACAACAACCGGACTTAAATAGAGGAAAAGCTAAAGCTTTAGACTAGAATTCAACTCTGTTATTGCAACCATAGTTGTCGAGGTAAGTTTGTATAAATTATAATATTATTAATGATAGTTTGATTGATTATCGATCATGTTGTGTTAGTTATAAAATGGCTTGAAAATGGATATATATTGATGCTTTGAGTAATTGATGGATAAATAATCTCATTTGAACCTTAAGAATTTTTAGGATACGAATGACATGTTATTAGGGATTTCATGTTTCAGGTGCTGGTCTTGAATGCCTTACCGATGGCTAAGGTCTTGCATTTGTTGCGGGTTCTCCATAGCTCGTGTGAGCAGCATCGTGTAGCTACCATTCCAACCCACAACTCGTGTGAACAGGCCCATTTCACAGCTCGTGTGAGCACTATTAAAAAAGAAAGGTTACAATTATATGGGAAGGCACACTATGTGTGAGTATTCCTAAGTATCCGATGTAATTCTAGATGGTTCAACGGGTAAGTAAAGGTAATTGGCAATGCATGTGTTTAAATGGATAATTGCTCATAAATTTATGAAAGGTAAATTTGGATGAATGCAAGTGAATTGAATGGAACTATATGATTATGTGATGAATGTTATGTTCAT
>CM025143.1:6885585-6901038 GCA_013467495.1 Gossypium gossypioides | reverse complement strand
TTCTCAACAAGATGTCAGGGTGTTGGGACTCGATATGGTAAACAATTATATAACAAAATAAATAACCATTATTTTTTTATGCTTTGGTTTATATAATTTAACTGAATTTTTTTAATTTTATTTTTCCTTTTAGATCTTTTAAGTGAGCTTGCTAGAAGAGAAAAAGATGCAGGAATTTTTCCGGAAGCTGATGTTGATCTTTTCATGAAGGTATAAAACTGAAATCCCAGAATCTTAATCATTCATATTAATTAAAAATTTTAATTATGATTTTGCTTTTAATTTGACTTTGAATATTATTTTCAGGCAACTGCCATGGAAGGAGTTGAAAGTAGCCTTATCACTGATTACACTCTCAAAGTAAGTCAATTCAAATCATTGTATAAAAAATGACAGCAATACTAAATTAGCCCTAGTAGTTGAGAAGTGCAGTCACCAACCATGCCAACAAACACGGATCTAACGTCATATATGCCTTGTTTTGTGTTGACGAAATTGTCAGCTTTTGGGGCTCGACATATGCAAGGATATTATTGTTGGGGATGAAATGCAGCGGGGAATTTCTGGTGGACAAAAGAAAAGAGTAACAACAGGTTGGTAATTATTTAGATATCTCCAAAACATTGTTGGTGTATTAAATCTCAAGTCTTTTTTGACGTTTAAAGTTTCATATATTAAATTTAGGATTATGATTAAATATAGGGGAAATGATTGTTGGTCCAACCAAGACGCTATTCATGGATGAAATATCAACGGGTCTTGATAGTTCCACAACATACCAGATAGTGAAGTGTTTGCAGCAGGTTGTGCACTTAACTGAGGCCACAATCTTGATGTCCCTGCTCCAACCAGCTCCCGAGACTTTCGATTTGTTCGACGATATCATCCTCTTGTCCCAAGGCCAAATTGTTTATCAGGGTCCACGTGAGCATATTCTCGACTTCTTCGAGGCTTGTGGGTTCAAATGTCCTGAAAGGAAAGACACCGCTGACTTCTTACAAGAGGTAATGTGGAAACCTGGATGTCCAACTCATATTTAAACACGACATGAGTATGAGGATGTAACACCAGGCCCAGCCCTGGTTGTAGGCGTGGTTGCTCATGACCCAAAGTTAAAAGGGATTCAAAATATTAGTTTTTAAATTTTAAGCGTTCAAAATAAAATTTTTAATTTTTAAAAGTAAAAAAATATTACTAACTTTTAAGGGGTCCAAAAATAATTTTTTTAGTTTTAAAGGGCCCAAAATTTTTTTTTTTTCAACTTTTAAGGGATTTAAAATTTTTTTTCCTCCATCAGGAACGGACATGTGTAACACTAGTGAAAATGGTTACAGGTTACTTCAAAGAAGGATCAAGAACAATACTGGGCAGATAGAAGCAAGCCATACAGATACATTACAGTGAGTGAGTTTGCAAACAGGTTCAAGCGATTCCATGTTGGAATGCGGCTCGATAACGAGCTCTCTATTCCTTTTGACAAGTCGAAAGGACACATAGCAGCATTGGCTTTTCAAAAGTACTCGGTCTCCAAAATGGAACTTCTGAAGGCTTGTTGGGACAAAGAATGGCTATTGATCAAGAGGAATTCATTCATTTACGTGTTCAAGACGGTCCAAATTATCATCATGGCAGTTGTTGCGTCCACGGTGTTTCTGCAGACTGAATTGAACACTAGAAGCGAGCAAGATGGTGCAATCTATGTAGGTGCACTTCTATTTGCAATGATCATTAACATGTTTAATGGTTTCTCCGAACTCTCCGTGATGATCACTAGGCTTCCAGTGTTTTACAAGCAAAGGGACCTTTTATTCCACCCTGCTTGGACTTTCACTCTGCCCAGTTTCTTGCTCAAGGTCCCCATATCGGCTCTTGAATCTGTTGTTTGGATGGCTGTAACATATTACACTATGGGATTTGCACCAGAGGCCAGCAGGTAAATCATATGGCAGCAACCAATTTTCCATTGTACTAATCCGAGCTTTTCTTTTACTTGACCAACAACTTAACAACCATTCAAACCTATTGCAGATTTTTCAAGCACTTTCTGTTGGTGTTTTTGATACAACAAATGGCATCTGGGCTCTTTAGGCTCATCGCCGGATTATGCAGAACAATGATCATAGCTAACACTGGCGGGGCACTCACGCTTCTCCTTGTGTTCTTGTTGGGAGGCTTCATGATTCCAAAACGTGAGCAACACTAGAAGAAGATTATTACAATTCTCCAACTTTGTACAAGTTAACTAATATAGAGTGTTTTATTTTGATAGGTGAAATTCCAAATTGGTGGGAATGGGCTTACTGGATTTCACCATTGACTTATAGTTTCAATGCCATTACGGTGAATGAAATGTTTGCGCCGAGGTGGATGAACAAACGGGTATGTTAAATAGCTTTCTTGTTCAGCAAGATATTAGATTGATCAAAGATTATGAAATGACAAGTAAGATTTCATTCAAATGAATGCTACATCTACAATGCAGGCTTCGGACAATGTCACACAGTTGGGGGTACAAATTCTTAGGAACTTTGATGTCCCAAATGATGAAAACTGGTACTGGATTGGTGCGACTGCTCTTTTCGGGTTCGCAGTGCTCTTTAACGTACTCTTCACCTTTGCCCTCATGTACCTAAACCGTAAGTTTCAACATTTGGTTTGGCTAATGTGTTGTAGCATATCAGTATCATTAAATAGCTAATCTTCTGCATTTTTCGGGTTGGCACAATAGCCCTTGGAAAGCCGCAAGCCGTAATTTTCGAGGAAACAGCAGAAGAACAGGAGGGTATTGAAGGTACTAAGGGAGAACCAAGGTTAAGGAGACCAAAATCGAGCAAAGATTCATCCCCTCAGGCACTCTCTTCTGCAGAAGCACTTGAAAGTAAGAAACTTAAGAAACTTAACAAAATATAACTGTTCCCATCATGTTTTCTCTCTTAACCATCAATACTAATCGTTGTCATTTGTACTAAATGAAATCTTTAGAAGAAATAGCAATACAAAGAATGAGCAGTGGGACCAATCCTAATGGAATGAGCCGGAATGAATCTTCACTTGATGCAGCCATCAGAGTTGCTCCCAAGAGAGGAATGGTTCTTCCTTTCACTCCTCTTGCAATGTCCTTCGACACCGTCAATTACTATGTCGATATGCCACTGGTAAGATCTTTATTTTTGCACTCTTTACAACTCGTATTTCGACATAAACATTGTAGTTGTTAGCATAAAGCATGGTTTGATAAGAAAGCTTTTAAATAGGAAATGAAGGCACAAGGAGTTGCCGAAGGCAGATTACAACTACTTCGAGGGGTAACCAGTGTGTTTAGGCCCGGAGTGTTGACTGCATTGATGGGAGTCAGTGGAGCCGGAAAGACAACATTGATGGATGTTTTAGCAGGAAGAAAAACCGGTGGATATATTGAGGGTGATATCAGAATATCCGGTTTCCCTAAGGTACAAGAGACCTTTGCCAGAATTTCTGGATACTGCGAACAAAATGATATTCACTCACCTCAAGTTACTGTCAAAGAATCTTTAATTTACTCGGCTTTCCTACGGCTACCGAAAGAAGTCAGCAATGAGGAAAAGATGGTAAGAACACTGGTTTATGTTATTGTGAATGAATAACACGACATTAGTTATTCAATTCAAGGTCTAAATTAACATTATTTGATGTTATGTTTTAGATTTTTGTGGATGAAGTTATCGAACTGGTCGAACTTGACAACCTTAAAGATGTTATAGTAGGGCTACCAGGGGTCACCGGGTTGTCGACCGAACAAAGAAAGAGGTTGACAATTGCAGTAGAGCTTGTTGCTAATCCGTCAATCATTTTCATGGATGAACCAACATCCGGCCTAGATGCAAGGGCAGCAGCCATTGTCATGAGGACTGTCCGGAACACGGTGGATACCGGACGAACAGTTGTGTGCACTATTCATCAGCCTAGTATCGATATCTTCGAAGCCTTTGATGAATTACTACTATTGAAAATAGGAGGTCAGGTGATTTACTCCGGACCCTTGGGCAAAAATTCTAGCAAGATCATTGAATATTTTGAGGTATGTAATCATAATATCTAATACACTAACTAGTTCAAAGAGGAAAAACAAGAAATCATCATTTGATTCCTCTCTTAATCACCATCGCAGTCCATTCCTGGAATCCCCAAAATTAAAGACAAGTACAATCCAGCTACTTGGATGCTAGAAGTGAGCTCCCTAGCTGCTGAAGTTCGACTCGGAATCGACTTTGCCAAGCACTATAAATCATCATCTTTATATCAGTAAGTCAATTTCAATTGTTTACCATTCACTTATTTTTGTTGCATTGCATTGAGGTAATATAATATATATGTGTGTATGTGAACAGGAGAAAGAAGGCCTTAGTAATGGAGTTAAACACACCGCCCCTAGGAGCTAAAGAACTTTATTTCGCCTCTCAGTACTCACAATCCACATGGGGTCAATTTAGATCATGCTTTTGGAAACAATGGTGGACTTATTGGAGAAGTCCAGATTATAACCTTGTGAGATACTTCTTTACTTTAGTTGCGGCCCTCATGGTTGGCACTATATTCTGGCAGGTCGGCACTAAAAGGTATGCAACGATATCTGGCTTACAAATCTCAATTTGTTGTTCCTATTTTTGTTGAGGGTTGACCCGTATAAACAAAGAAATAGAAAAATAGAGAAGATCAAGAATACAAATATTTAAATGAAAAACTCTTCTGAAGAGGATAAAAACCACGGCAAAGAAAACTTCATTAATCGACAAACCAACGAAGAGCACAAGATGAAGAAAATAATCTCAAAGAACAAAGTCCAAACCTGAATACAAAGCTCTATTAAAACTCTCCCCAAAAATCTTCATCAAAACTCGTATTTTCACAAGCCTTCTTTATATGACATAAAGACTGTCGGTCTTTCGACCTATCATCAGAACAAGAGCTCTACGAGATACCTTAATGTTGCTTGATTCGATGTCGATCCTACAACCCTTCGAGTCTAAATTTCCAAGGAGATGAGATTCTTTATTAAATCAGGCACATGCTTGACATCTGATAGTGTCCTAATGATTTCGTCGTACATCCTAATTTGAACGATACCAACATCGGTTACCTTACAGGGTGAATTGTTCCCCATAAGCACAACTTGACCTTCAACTGGACTGTATGTGGAGAACAAGTCGTTGTTTGAACACATATGGAAAGAGCACCTCGAATCTAAAGTTCACTCTGTTGTAAGTTTAGACCTTTTAGTCATAGACACCAACAACCAATCATCACCATTGTCCTCAGCCACACTAGCATCGGTTACCTTAGCCTTCTACTCCCTGTCACTTTCAGTAGCCCTCATGTTTTTATTTTTCAACTTATAACATTTTTCTTTAATGTGATGCAACTTCTTGTAGTAGTGTCATGTTTTGTCATAATTCCTTGACTTCGATCTTGATCTAGATTTGTTCTGACCTAAATCTTTAAACTGTTGCCTTCCTCTAATAACTAAAAACGAGGCTTGATTACCAAACTTTCTATCCGAACCTAACTCATTATTGATTTTTTTCCTTGCTCAACAAGTTACCCTTCACATCTTCAAATGATAGTTTATCTCTACCATAAACCAGGGTCTCCTTAAAAGTTTTATTCGTAGGGGGTAAAGAACATAATAATAGCATAGTCTGATCTTCATCATCTATATTAACCTCGACATTCTTCAGATTGTTTAAGAGAGTAATAAATTGATTGATGTGACCCATAAGGTTCTCACATTCATCCATACGATACGTGTATAGGCGTTGTTTGAACACCAATCGATTTGCTAGAGACTCTGTCATATAAAGGGTTTCTAATTTTCTCTATAAGGTTGTTGCCGTTTTCTCTGTAAGCACCTCTTGCAACACATTGTTCGAAGGTACAACTGAATTATTAACAGTCTTCTCATCAAGCTCTTCTCATTTTAACTGGTCTTGGTTTATAGGGCTTTTTCCTGATATCGACATTCTTCATATCGTTTTAAACCAAAATTGTCATCATCTGAACTTGCCACAAACTGAAATTTGTGATCCCATCGAAACTATCTCATTGTTGCCATCCTGAATGGGTCAATATGCAGAAAATGAATCAATATCTGATACCAATTTTTTGGGGATCGACCCGTATAAACAACGAAATAGAAATATTGAAAAGATCAAGAGCACAAATATTTACGTGAAAAATTCTTCCGAAGAATATAAAAACTATGGGCAAAGAAAACTTCACTAATCGACAAACCAACGAATAGAACAAGATGAAGATAATAATCCCAAAAAATAAAACTCAAAACCTGAATACAAAGTTCTCTCAAAAACTCTCCCTAAGACTTTTCATCAAATCTCACATAAGAGATATTCTGTTAATTCTCTAAACAGGGTTACAAAGACCCTTTAAATAGGCTAATATTAAAGTCCTAATATGGCTAAAATTTTTCTAGACTAATAAGAGTTTAACTAGGAAAATATAGCAAATTTTAACTAGGAGAAGAAACCCGGTTTAAGTTCAATACATGTCGCCATATCGTGACGTGGCATATTGCCTCGTCGGGACGTCGTCCGTCGTGTTGTCGTGCTCCTCCTCGTCGTGACATCGATTCTGTTTCGTCTCTAGTTTTTCCAAAGATGCAATGCATACCCCACAATTTTCACGTTTGCAACATTATTCCGAGTTGGACAAAAGCCTTACTGACTATTTCTATATTCTCTTTCTCTTTGTTTCATGGTTTAGGGATACGTCAAGTGATCTTACAATGATAATTGGGGCAATGTATGCCGCAGTCTTTTTTGTCGGCATTAACAATTGCTCAACGGTACAACCGATTGTAGCCATTGAAAGAACGGTGTTCTATCGTGAACGAGCAGCCGGGATGTACTCTGCATTACCATATGCCCTGGCACAGGTATGTGCAACCATTTTGTAACTATCTTTCATTACATTTCTCTTCTTTAATCCCGAAATTAACTACATAAATTGCTTAAATTTGCAGGTATTATGTGAAGTACCCTACATATTATTCCAAACAACATATTATACACTTATAGTGTATGCTATGGTGGGATTTCAATGGACAGCAGCAAAGTTCTTCTGGTTTTATTTCATCAGCTTCTTCTCCTTCCTTTACTTCACTTACTATGGAATGATGACCGTTTCGATCACACCCAACCATCAAATAGCAGCCATATTGGCCGCTGCGTTTTATGCAATCTTTAATCTTTTCTCTGGCTTCTATATTCCAAGACCGGTAAGTTTACTTCTTCCACAAGCAACCGTGCTTTTAACCATTATTAAAGCCTGATACAAATTCATAAATTGTTGAAAATTCCAGAGAATCCCCAAGTGGTGGATCTGGTATTACTGGATTTGCCCTATGGCATGGACCGTTTATGGACTCATAGTGTCTCAATATGGAGATATTGAAGCCACCATTAAAGCACCTGGCTTCGATCCAGACCCTTCTGTTAAATCATTTATTAAAGATCAGTACGGCTATGATTCAGACTTCATGGGACCCGTTGCCGGAGTTTTGGTGGGGTTTACAGTGTTCTTTGCCTTCATGTTTGCCTGCTGCATTAAGAAACTCAACTTCCAGACCAGATAAATATGGGATTCCTTCAATAGAAAAATTTTCATCTTCTTCAAGCTAGCATTATATTGTACTTCCATCCAAAATTCAAATATGGTGTCGATTTTATCAAGCTGGTGGTGTTGATCTTTTTCATATATTGTGTATTGTTTCAAGAGCTGGAAATTAATGTAAAGTTTTTGTTTTGTAGGTTTTTAAAAGGAAGAAACTATTTTCTATCTTGGCATTGTTCAACTTCTTCCATGCATTGCACTCGATTAGTTTCCTTTAAGGAACAAATTTACGTAATACAAAATATATTTAACATATAATAAAATTTATATTCTTTTCAACAAATCCAATTCTTACGTCGACATTTCAATTCATTATGTTTAAACTTTAAGTTAGTATGTATATATATTGATTAAACCACCAACAATTGCATTATTGAAGGGTTGTTACATTTGACAATTATCTTGCTATTCATAGCAGTAGGGTAGACTACTGGTTGACCACATATGAGTGCACATTGTTACTAAGAATCTCCCATTGGACCATGTATCTTTCTCAAAATAGCTAGAATATCAGAGTGCACAAACTTTTTTACATTTGAATTCAAATATCTCATCAATTATATTAATATAGGATAAGTGGTTTCATTATAGAAATTCACAACTAAATCCATCCATGTTAGTATAATTAAAGATATTGATGTATATTATGGAAATTACATGTAAATTAATTTCAATCATTTCTATTTTCTTTTAGTCCTGTTTCATGACTCAAACTGTCCAAAAACACTTTTTAATACTTTATCTAAAACCAAGTTAATATCATTATTTTGAAGGTATTTAATAAACACATTAATTTCATAAAACTTTGGTATATATGTAGACAAAATGTTAGAGTTGTGACCCAAATTTTTATTAAAATAAAATACAAATGGCAAGATAGAGGGATCCACTGTTTGATAATTGACTTGAATAAGGTGTTTCAACCTTTCTGTATTACTTATATTAGATGTTGATTAGAATAAGGTTTTCTAAACCTATAAATAGANGCAGTCTATACTCCTTGTAATCATTCAAATTCGACATAGTAAATTTTCTTCTCCTCTGCTCGTGGTTTTTCCTCGAAAGTGTTTCCACGTAAAATTTGTATGCTCTAGTTTTCTTTCTTTTCTTTGCTATACATTGTCATTATCAACATTCTATTTTAACATAAAATAAACGTATACATGTCAAAAATATAAATGGAATAACATACTCCCACTAAAGTGGCTAATCTTATAGTCTAACAATACTCGTATGAACAACATGCTCATTAAACACTTTAGGTGGTAAAATGAGCAAATTTCCAATGATTGAGTTTGCATTGAGTTTGCATTAAAATGCTTTATTGACACTAAAAAGACTAATCTTTTGTTTTCACAACCAAGTCTAAATGCTATCTTTCGACATTAGATCATTATCACCTTTTATCATAAGTATCTTGAGTGTATCTCTTAGTGCACAATTTTGCATGCTTAATATATTGTGCATCTTATTAATGTAACATTTTTGCGATAGTCTAGCTATACTTCTGTTATGTGTTAGTAAATAGAAAAAGAGATTATAGGAATAGAAAAGGAGAATAGACAGTAGGTTAAGAATTTGGGAAAATATCCAAGGAATACATATAGATTTCACGTTTTACATGCTTTATTATTTATATTCTTAATCCTTAGGATCCTTAGAAGCGGACAAAATTGGTTAAGGCCTGGGGTGCCTCTCTCTCTCTCAAGCTTCTGCGTAATTCTCGATTGTCCTTGGTGACCGTTTCTTGATTGCCAACTCCTCCTGTGGTTACGTCCTCATTCCCTACTTCTGTTATCTCAGCTCTTTCATTGACATTACCCCCTCCTGAAAGAAGGACCTTGTCCTCAAGGTTCTTAGTAGGTGCAGGCTGAAAAAAATCCTCCATCACCAAAGGCACAGGAGTGATTTGTTGAAGAGGTTGACCCTTACATGGTTTGAGCTGGAACACATGAAATATGGGATGTATGCGGGTGGAATCCGGTAATTCTAGCTTGTAAGCCACAAGACTAATACATTTTATAATTCGATAAAGGCTAAAGAATCATGGTCCAAGCTTTTGATGTCTCCTTAGACGTAACGACAGTTGTCGATAGGGTTGTAAACGCACAAATACCTAGCTACCTTCCTCGAGTTCTAGTTCGCGTCGATACTTGTTCGCTTGATTTTTCAATGTCCTTACGCTCGAACTAAATTGTCTTTCAATATCCGAAGCAACGTATCACCTTCTTACAAATCATGATCTACCTGAGCATTATGAGAACTGCCCTCTAAGTAGTTGAGGATGGTGGGAGGGTCACACCCATACAAAGCTCGAAAGGGGGTCATCCCTGGTGATGTTTGATAGGTCGTATTGTACCAGTACTCTGCCCATGCTAAGTATTGTTCCCACTTGCTTGGATCATCGCCTGCCATACAATGAAGATACATCTCTAGGCACCGATTCAAAGCTTTGGTTTGCCCATCAGTCTGTGGGTAGTAAGCTGAACTTAAACATAACTCGGTTCCTTGTAGCTTGGCTATTTTGGTCCACATTTCACTAACAAAAATCTGATCTCTATCACTGACAATTGTTCTTGGTATCCCACGAAGTTTCACAATCCTTTGTAACATGACCTTCGCTACATATTTACTGTCGAAGTGCTTTCAGAAGTGTAAAAAAATGTCCGTACTTAGTGATTCGATCGACAACTACAAAGATAGTTTCTTTCCCCTTAGATTTTGGCAAGCCCCTAATGAAGTCTAAAGAGATGTCTTCAAATACCTGGTTAGGAATGGGGAAGGGTTGAAAAAGTCCCGCTGGGGCCAAGCTATCACTTTTCATTCGTTGGCAAACTTGGCATTCAGTGACAAACTGTCGAACCTCTTTCCGCATACCTTTCCAATAAAAGTTAGCAGCTAGTTTCTGAAAGGTACGTGTAATACCAGCATGTCCACCCATTATCGAACTATGAAATTCTCGTAGCAATAGTGATTTCAGTGCAGCTTCCTAAGGTACCAAAATTCTCCCTCGCACCAATATCAAACCATCCTACTCTTTATACCTAGAAAAAGCGGTCTGTTCCTTTTGAATGCTAGCTCGAATGTGCTGAATACCGGTATTTTGTCGACTTGTTGCACGTAGGCCATCAATGATACCAAACAGTGGTCGAGAAAAAGCCATGAAAGATGCTTTGATTTCCTTGGATAATGTGTTGGCAACATTTTTGAGTTTCCTCGGTTGGTAATGGATCGCAAAATCGTACCCGATTAATTTCATCAACCATCATTGTTGTTTCGGAGTTTGTATAGTCTGCTAGTTCAATTCCCTCAGCGACTGCTGATCGATGATGATCATGAATTTACGACCCACAAGATATTGACGCCACTTCCCCACTGCTTAGGTAATGACAAACATTTTTCGGTTGTAATTAGAAGCACTTTGCATTCATGGACTAAGCTTCTAGCTAAAATAGGCTAATGGCTTAACCTCCTGAGTTAAAATCGCTCCTATCCCTGTTCCAGAAGAATCGGTTTCGACCTAAAATTATTTATCAAACCGCGGCAGTCTAACCACTGGAGCAGAGCAAAGACATGATTTCAAGTGGTCCATGGCACCTTGAGACGCTTTAGTCCATTCAAATGGTTGGCCTTTATGAAGCAAATCAGAGATAGGAGCGGTGATGGTGGCAAATCCCTTAATAAATTTGCGATAGTAGGATGCAATGCCTAAAAACCCCCGCACATCCTCGATCGTGGTAGGTACCGACCAAGCTCGGATTGCCTCAACCTTTGCGGGATCCACTGCCAATCCCTCTCATGAGACTATATGACCCAGATATTCAACCGTGGTTTGTCCGAATATACACTTGCTATGCTTTGCGACAAAACCATTCTCTTGCAACTTTTGTAGCACTTGCCGTACATGTTGCAGGTGTTTCTGCCAATTCCGACTGTAAACAAGAATGTCATCCAGAAAAATTAAAACAAATTTACGTAGAAATGGTTGGAAGAGATCATTCATTGTTTCCTGGAAAGTGGATGGCGCATTGGTTAACCCAAACGACATTACGAGGGAACTCGTAATGTCCTTCATGTGTTCAGAACGTTGTTTTTGGGACATCGTCAGCCTTGACATGAATATGATGATATCCGGAAACTAAATCCAATTTGGAGAAGAAGTGATAATTACCCAACTCATCAAAAAGCTCCTCGACAGTGGGAATCAGAAATTTTTTCTTAACGGTGATTGTAATAGCCCATTTTCAGTAAAATTGAAATAGTGGTTTTGGGACCACAAATCTGATGAGCAAAATTATTATTTTATTATTATTTTAATGTTGATGGGATATTAGTAAGGCCGTATTAAAATTTTGGTAAGAAATTTTGATGTTTGCAAGGACAAAATCATCAAAAGTGTAAAAGTTGAGTTCTAATAGATAAAGGAGTCAAATAGCTATGGAATCTTAAATTAATGGAATTAAATGATAATTAGACCATTTAACGAGTTAATGGATATACATGACATGATTTTATTGAAATTTTA
Organism: Gossypium gossypioides; assembly: GCA_013467495.1. Lineage (NCBI taxonomy): Eukaryota > Viridiplantae > Streptophyta > Magnoliopsida > Malvales > Malvaceae > Gossypium > Gossypium gossypioides. Next base: position 6,888,848 of record CM025143.1, on the reverse strand, counting down.
ATGGTTTTAAAAGGTTAAATTAGTCATTTGGTAATTAAAAAGGAAAACTAAATAACAAAAGATGAGAAAACATTGTCATCTTCATCTTTTGCTAATTAGAAAACTTAAAAACACCATTGGAAAGAGGGGGCTATTCGCCCAAGCTAACCTTGAGTGCATGGTATGTAATTTTGACCCGTTTTTAATGATTTTTATGTTTTTGAAGCCATTTTAGCTTAATTTAGCTAGCCCGGGGATTAATTTGTAAAACTATTAAAGGTTGAGGGTTATGCCATGAATGTTCCTGGATGATTTTTGATGTTTAATGTTAGACTATGAATATTTGTTAATGAATAAACAAGTTTTGTAAAGTGAATTTTGATGAAATTTGTATTTAGGGATTTATTTGTAAAAATGATAGAATTTATATTAAATTTATGAAATAATGGTTTATTTGGGTTGATATAAGTCCCTAATAAGTTTTTTTTGACAAAAAAAGGACCTGAAGGTCACTACCTCAAATTAAATTGCATTTGAAATAACATTGTTATGGATATCGCTAGGATAATCCATGTCAAAGTTCAAATTACAACTTTTTAAATGAGACCAATTACAAAGAGAATCGGCTAATTTGTTACAACCCCGGTTAACCCATTTGACCTCGGCGAATACAAAAGAGTCAAGAAACTTACGAGCTTCCTTGATTCGGTACCCAAAGACCGTGATGTCCGCCTTGTGGTCACTAAAGCAGTTGACTATGCTTGCACAATCCAATTAAAAAATGAACTTATCAACATTGAGAAAATGAGCAAGCCAAAAGCCATCAATGGAGGCATCCAACTCCGCCCACTCGGGATTAATCACTTTATTTGTGAAAGACGCTCTTCCTCTCAAAACAAAGCCATCGGAGTCTCTAGCAATGATGCCCAAGCTCGTGCCACAAGAGTTCACGACAGCATCAATATTAACTTTGATAACCCTTTTCGGTGGCTTTTCCCATCTACAACATCTAGGGACTCAAGGTAAGATCGGTTGAGAGGAAAGGTTGTTAATCCTGAAATTAGTATTGAGCTTACGAGCACACTCCCAAATCCCATACGCATCCTCCTCCTTACCTCTAAAGATGACATTGTTTCTACTATTCCATATGATCCACAAGGTAGAAATGAAATCTTCAAAAGCCTTTTTGTCCAAAATCCTCATGGATTCTTCAATCCAATCGATACAAAAGTCATAAGAGTTAGTCAGCAACTGATTATCAAAAGCACCCGCAATGAGAACGTCACGAGCTTTGGGACAGTCTTTTAATGCATGAAGAAGCGTCTCATCCCCATTCCTACATATCGAGCAAACCGGGTCCACATGACTCTTGCTAGACAAAAACTTAGTATTAGTAGGGAGCAAACTATGACCAATGCGCCAAGTGAAGACCCAAATCTTAGGGAGGATTTTGAGCTTCCAAATGAACTTCCAAAAGAAATGGTGCAGCCTGTAGCCAACTCTGTTAAGGAGCATCCAAGAATAATCCAATTTAGACGTGTAGGATCCATGGGTGTTATGAAACCAAACAATTTTATTGCTCGGACCGTTTTGCAAAATCAGAATGCCACAGATACGGCTCGTCAAGTAGTCCTTAAAGAGGTCGTGAACACGGCCCACATTCTACCTCTCATGATTCGGCAGCCAAAGATCATGAACGTGCCTTTCCTGGGGAGCTTCGTAAAGGAGTTGTAGTGCCTTGTCATAAAGACCCTCGAAACCCCAAGTATCCCTATCAATTTGAATGCTGCGCCCGTCCCCAACTTGCCACCCAAAACCTTTTTCAAGGGCTTTAGCCATTGTAGAGATGCTAGACCAAATGAAGGAGGGTTTGTCGACCTTCTTTGGATGAAAAAGATTCCTGTCCGAAAAGTATTTCGAGCTAAGGACTTTGAAGCACAAGGTCTCCCCCTACGAGACAAGCCTCCAAACTTGTCTCCCGATTAGGGCCAAATTAAAGAGCTACAAGTCTTTGAAGCCCATACCCTTCGGAAGACAAAGGCTATCCCACGCAAGCATGGCCCATCCACAACCCTTTTCTTTACTAGCCCACAACTATCAATAGATTTTAGATGTCATCTTCGTAATCGTACCCCTAGGAGCAAGAAAAATAGAAAGTGCATAAATAGGTAACGATTGTAGGATAGATTTTATAAAGACCTCTTTACCACCATAAGAAAACAAACGTTTGGACCAACTATTGATCCTATTAGAAAAACGATCAAGGATGTGTTTAAATGCCCTAGTTTTTTTATTTTTCGATAAATAGAGGAAGTCCGAGATAATGGTCTAGCTTATTAACAACCCGCATCCCAAGCGAATTACCAAAAAAGACCCTTTGATCCTCCGACGTTTTGGGACTAAACCAAAAAATTGATTTTGATAGGTTTATTTTTTGCCCCGAGACACTCTCGAATTGCCTAAGGATACTACAAACCGCGTCAACTTCCCTCTATTTATTCTTGAAAAATAGTTTCGCATCATTTGCAAAAAATAGATGGTTAATCCTAGGCGCATTCAATCTAGCCTTATTGTTACGAATGTTTTCGCAAGCTTGGGCATCATTAAGCAAACATGAAAAAACTTTCGTGCAAAAGAGAAAAAGATAAGGTGAGAGGGGATCTCCCTGACAAAGGCCACGATCTGGAATAATTTCCTCTGAGAGAGTCGTATTGCATTTGATAACGTACTTAACTGAATGGATGAACTACATGATCAAAGCCACCCACCCTTCCGCAAAAACCCATATGAATCATGACATCTTCAAGAAAATCCCACTCGACCTTATTGTAGGCTTTACTCATACCAGGTTTAATCACCAACCTCTTATTAGGACCGTTTTTGGAACTCTGAAGATAGTTCACAATCTCATGAGTGATCAAGAAATTATCATGAATCATATGACCTGGAACAAAAGCACTTTGATTAGGGCTAATGCAAGAATGGAGCACCAACTTAAGCTTGTTAGCCAAGGCCTTAGAAATGATTTTGTAGATGACTCTGCAAAGGCTAATAGGCCAAAAATTCATCATGTCTTTGGGGTCCTTGATTTTGGGGATAAGCACAAGCATCGTATCATTAATCTCCCCGATATTTCTCCCACCCTCAACACATCATGACAGAAGTGAATGACATCCGCACCCACCATATCCCAATTTTCCTGAAAAAAGATACCAGAAAGGCCATCAATACTAGGGGCCTTGCGAGGGTCCATATGGTCAAAAGCATCCATAATTTCCTTATTA
>CM025143.1:6847517-6862721 GCA_013467495.1 Gossypium gossypioides | reverse complement strand
AGCCTTGGTCACTTTTGGCCTCACTCAATTCAGATAATTCATCGTCTTGAACTTGTCTTTGACCTCGATTCCTCGGTGGACTTAAAAGGGTCCTTTCTCGCTAGGCTCTTCCCTCCACATGACCGAGTCTTTCTTGTATTGGTTCCAACTTTCGATCAAACAATCGTTCAACCTCACGTAGTAGTGTTTGTAAATTCAAGTCCAGCACATTCCGTACAAGTTGTATTTCCGCCATATTTCTTTCAAGGCATCTAGACATAAGGATATTAAAACCTCACTTACAAAAACTCACAATTCCACTCGGAAAGAGAATAAATGTTTTCACTCACACTCGTGTTTGCACTCATTTTAAGGCTTTTTCTTCTCTCTAGTGCTCTCACACACTTGTTGCCTTTTACCACTCGCTTCACCTCTCAAACTTCGTAACTGACTCAATGAGACTTTATCTTTAGTCTAGAGGGTCGGTTGCAAAAGGGTTACAATGCTAGATGATGTTTTGGGTGTTGGGTGGGTTGAAAGACACGAATTTGGTTTGAGTGTGGCGTAAAGAAAGATGATGATAGTAGAACAGATATGATGATCGGGAATACAAGAAAATCAATACAAAATTTCAACACTTTCCCTTTTTTTTTTAATTTCGAATTTCTCTTTTTTTAAATGTAAATACTAGTTACAATGCAATGCTTTTGAATTCACGAATTTTTTTTTCAATTTTTTTTCACGACCTTACTTCGGGATGGTTTAAACATTCGTACTTCTCATTTTAAGTGGCTCTGATACCAAATGATGCGATCTCGGCTTCGTAGAATGGTCTGAGTCGTTTATGTGCTCGACCTTTGAACGATGAAGTATTGTTCGATTTGAAGTATATTTGGAAATTTAGGCTAATTATGGCTTAAAATAGACAAGGTTAGATATTATAGGTTCGGGTAATAAGAAGATAACAAGAAAGAAGTGGTTTGATGGCAAACGGAATGAGTTAGGCTAAAGGGTCAAGAATGAACCAACACTAAAAAACAATGTCGACCCGAATCTTATAGGACTCTTAAGGTGTTTTGGATGGTTAAATAAACCTTGACCCGTTACTTAGGAAACTAAGAACCAAAGGTATGAATTGGGGTGAACGCCACACTACTCGAGTGATAAGTTCAGAATAAGAAACAAGATGACGCCACTGACTAGCAGATAAGTCAAGCTGAGTCTCAGATGAAATTTGAGAGAAGAATTCTCACAAAAATAACAACAATTCATTCAAGGTGTCAAAAGTCTGAAATACAACTAATGAGCTTCATATTTATAGCTCAAGTACATAGCTAGTTGAATAGTCAATTAAGTAAATGAATAGACAATTGTGTTCAGCTTTAATGAGCTGAAATTTCCTTGAAATTTCCATGTAGCTTCCTTGTGCATTGAGGACGCCAATAGCCAGCTTCTAGAGGCCTTGAAATCAGTTGAAAATAATTGAAGTGTTTAAGGAGCTGAATGGAGCATGCTAGATTCGGCCAAGGTCTTTTATGAGCTTTAAAAGCCTGCTTTGAGCAACTGAATGGACTTGGGAGTTTTAATGAGTAGCTTGGGGTTCCTCAACAGCTATGGAGTGTGAACACATGAAAAGGAAGAGCCATTTGTGTGTGAAAGCTCTTAACTGATTAGGCACAAATGTGAATGGAACTTTCCAGCAAGTGTGAAATCTTTAAAACTATTTTGGTGAACTCAATGGCCAGCTTGAGAAGAGAAATCAGTAGCTCTTTTGTCGAAAAGTTGCTTGGAGGAGAGAAATCAGCAGCACACCTTCTTAATTGTCGTCCATGCATGATACCTGCACCAAATAAATTCAACAAATTAAATCACTTAGGCATAATAAATTCGGCAGCAACAAAGACACAATTAAGCTGCTCTTAATTTCGGCTGGAATAAGACACATTAAATGGATGTAATAAGCTGAACAAATTTATGTGATGTACTAACTAAGACATATTAAAAACATGCATTAAAATAAAACATATTTAACACACATAATAAAAATGTCCAGATTTTAACAAATTAAATACTTAACAATTATTTGAGTTGAACCAACTAATTTAACTAACACATTTAAATTATTCCAGCAACTAAATAAATATTCATGGAGCTAAAATTGAGCTGAGTTCAGCTTGCAAAAGATTGCATGGTGAACCCGTGGAGCTAGTCCAAGCTTGCTCAATGTTTCTAGCCATCGTCTCGCTCCATATTTGATGGAGTAAAGCCGAAATGGCTTCCTTGAATTGCTTGGCACGAGCTCGTGTAATCAGTCCTTGGGGCAGTACTATTGGGTCCTTGCTCGAGCCAGGTGCACTCCGGGGCGTTATCGTATCAACATTGTTATAGAAATATTATATTTGGAGCCATGCTTGCAGTCCATGTTGTGGGCACTTCCTTAGCATTGTCCTGAAATGTTTCCATGCCTCGTATAGGGTCTCACCTTCGTATTGTTTAAAGTTGGTAATTTCTCGTGGAAACTGAATGGTTCGACCAATTGGGGAAAAATTGTAGAGGAATTTTTCCGCTAGATCATTCAGTGTGGTAATGAAACCTGGATCTAATTAGTGCAACCAACCAGTTGAGTTTAATTCACAAAGAAAATGAGAATAACCGAATACGCACAGCTTCACTGATACCCGTTATACTTGAAGGTGTCCTATAGTTGAAGAAACCGCTTCAAGTGTTGATTCATTTATTTAACCATGTTCCCTTTGAACTGCAACATGTTTTGGATCACTTGAATCGTGGTTGTCTTTATCTCAAAATTATTTTCATTAATTGTTGGTGGTTCTATGCTTCCTCGCACTGCGTCCAATGTAGATAGGACATACTCCCGTAACGTCCGTTGAGCCATTGGGACTTCTTCTCGATTATTTCCTTATTGCTCTTATGGCTACTCAAATAACAGATTTCCCAAAGGTAAATTAGTTACCATAGGTGGTTCAATTGGAGTGCTGGCGTTTCGGGTCATAAATGACCTGAAAAGAAAATTAAAAATAATTAAACAACAATAATTAGACAAAATTTAAAAATCGTATCGATAGGTCCGAACGTTCCTACTTACCTTATTAATTGTAAAAACAATATTTTCACGATTTATTACCGAAACCTCCCCGACAAAGATGCCAACAACTTGACAACCTATAAAATTGTTAATAGTAAAATATAACACCAAAAATATAAGAGATTAGAACAACGGTGTCCACAAGTGCACGGGTCAAATTGTAATTTAGTTTGCACAAGAAAATACTTGGAAGTATTTCGATGATCATACCCAATAGAGGATGAAATAAACTATGAAAACTTTTTTACAATAACAAATCTAAGTTTTAGTAATTAATTCCTATATTAAAATAAAACATAAAATATATTAATAGGATAAAAAAATAAATAAGAAAAATAAACAGACGATTAAAATTAATAAACCAATTAGGAAGAATAACTCACTCTAGGGTTTTTAATTAACTTCGCATTAGGGTTTTAGGGTGGATTAGCTACCGATTAACCAATTATTAACTCCCGACCTCTAATTAACTAATCGATTGGTTGATACTCGCGTATCTCCCGATCTCACTTTCCCAACCATGATAAATTACGATATACTCGGTGCGACATATCTCCCGACCTCATCTAGTCTATGATAACTTCTTAGGGTTGTCAATCCTAGTGGTTTAAGCATATGTAATTCAAACCAACTAACCCCTCTCGGGAAAACCCTAAATCCTCTGTTAATCACATCCCCATCCACTAGTTTATCTCTCCTAAATAATTTAGCCACTCATGTTATTCATAATCTCTATCTCAATTGAATAAATCATGTGAAGAACACAATTGATTTGGGAGAAAAAAAAGAGATTTGAATAATCGTGGATTTAATGTTGAATGGAGAACGGAGTAGCAAATCACTTGATTGGAATAAAGAATTAAATCAAATACAAGCAGAAAGAAACAGAATGCTTCAATAATATAAATAAACTCTTGGATTAAAACTGATTCCAAGAGGAAAAATAAAAGAGTTATGAAAAGCCAAAAAAAAATCTAATCCTACTCCTAAACTACTAAGGTTTTTGAAGGCATCTAGGATGACTTCGCTACATCAAAATTGTAATGTCTTATTTATAGAAGTGTTGACAGCCCAAATCAGGTCTTCAGCATGTCCTAGGTCTTTGTATAAAGTTGATTGCATGGATGAAAATAGCCTCAATACACTTGGGTAGCACGTCGACCTGTGTCATGCCACACTATGTCTATGGCACGACACAACATGCAAAATATGCTTTGTTTCATTCATTTTGTACTTTGACAGCTTGGGAAGCTTGTGCATCACTCGTCCCTTGCTTCCACATCAATTAGGCCTTTACATCTTCATCCTACTCACTCATTTAAACAAATTAGCACAACCTAAGGCCCATGTCGGCCTATTGGGTCAAAACACATATAAATTGTGATAAAAAACACTTATTTTACTAATATTTAATCCTAAGGCCTAATTACCAAAAACGAAATATAAAATCCTAAATTTCAAAGAAAACAAGGTCCTTAAGCTCAGAATTGACCCAAAATAACTACTATATTTGACGGTAGGTCAAGGGGTCACACGACATTGTGGCCAGGCTATGGGATAGGCTAAGACCGTGTGGATCAAAGTGAAAAAATACAAAAAAGTCACATGGACGTGTGAATGGGCCATGTAACCAACTACGACTGTGTAAAGTACTGGCATACCAAAATTTCAATATTCACATGTGCGTGTGGTCAGGACGTGTAACAATCTGAAATCGTGTCAACTTAATACTTCATAAGTATTGGGGTCACACAGTCGTGCCACTAACTCGTGTATGATACACTGTTGTGTGGTCAATCGTGTGACTCAAAACTTGACTTTTACATCCTTAGATCAACACCTATCATTAATGACAACCACAAATGAACATTTTATCAACTTGAAACATTGATTAAACACCACAATGCCACAAGCAAAACATATCACAAAAGCATCCTTGTAGTGCCTAGCCAATATGTCATTTTGGCACCATCACAACCAAGTTATAAAACATTACTAAACATCCCAATTCATTTGATACCAAGATATCACATCCCTAAGTTTCAAACATACTTAATGATTTATAATTTAAATACTTATATTAATAAAATAGAACTTACCAAATTCCTACCTTTAAACATGCCAAAACTTATTATAACACAAAACAACGTGACCTAATAGGTCCAAAAAATTTTAACTATCATTTAACACATATGTCACGCATTCCATCCAAGCATTACCATTCTCATACTATTTCATGATTCAAGATTAAGCACACATTTACTACACATACATTCACCATTGATCATATAAGCGTGCCATAGAAATCTTACAGTTCAACCTTACATATCATGCATTATGAACACTTTACAACATCAACCTTCAAGATCAAGACATAATCCCAAACCAGCATATATACATGCCATATAATCGAAGTAAAAATGGTTTCAAAGTCTACCGAGATTGAAGCTTGATAGTGTGAGCTCTAGAGTTGATCCCACAGCCTTTTTCTGCAAATTAACAACTACAAAAAGTAGGAAACAAAACAGAGTAAGCTTTAAATAGCTTAGTAAGTTCACGGAAGTATTTTTACTTATAAACTTACCTTAAATCATATATATACAATAAAATAAATAACATGATCCTATAACCTGACATAATAATTCACAAGAAAATAAGTGAGTTCGTCAAACACAAATTCATTGAGTAATTCCACATCAATCATGTTATTCAAGCTATTTCAACCGCATATCATCACTAAATATCAAAACATCATTATTCCTTTTTATTCATAGATTGGATAGCCCGATGAACTATAGCAAAAGTACTCGGATACTCAGGTAAATATCTCAAAGAGCACCATAGTGTTGAACAAGGGCACAAATGTGCATTCAAGGGCACCGTAGTGTAAACAAGGGCATTGAAGTGCAAACAGTATAAGCACACAACTAACCCTATTTGCATGCCAATTGTATCCTAATTTTTTAAAAAGTTCAAATGGGTATTTATACAGGATTTTGAACATTCGTAAAACAAGATAACTTCCATGTTTATCCAAAACACATTTCATAACCAGGTCACATTAATTCAGTATCCACATGAATCATATTTCACAAGTATACAAGCTTTTCAATTAGATCCTTTCTCACATTTAGTATTAAATTATAAACATTTAAAAATTTCAATCCAACAATGTATACAAATATATATTCATAATTCAATCACAATCCATACATATAAGCACATTTCTATACCCTATGAACTTACCTAGTGTAACCAGCTAGCAACTTGGATCTTAGGGACTATTCTATAATTTTCCCCTTTCCTCGTTTATCACTCGGTTGTTCCAATTCTTGATTTAAATAATAATTAATTTTAATTTTATCAGTTTACAATGTCTTATAATAGTTTACTTTATGCATATAACACTTAAATTTCATTTTATAAAATTTCTCTAAAGTTTTAAATTTTATTCAATTTAGTCATTGGATCGTCATCTGTCTTGCCTCTGAACTCTTCAACCCCACACTTTCGAATATTGTCAACTGGAGGTCTATGTTCATATACATGAGTTGAACTTTGAGGACCAGGGAGTGTCGAGAAAGGCATAGTAAGGGGTAGAGGTTACAAATCCATAGGATTGGCTTGCATGAACTCAAAGAACCACCGACCTATTACATCGAAAAAGGCATTTTTTGCCTCATTTTCTAACATTTGCAGAATTGGCATACTGGGGTTTGCTCCCTGGTCGAAAGTCGATACATTACTATCCACTTCATCAAAGAAGGCACGATTAGATTCTAAATAGAAAACAAGGTCAGATCAAATCAACAACATCACACTATCATAGGTTATATATGGTATGTATTTTCTATACTCTAAACATGCAATGTTCAGTCCTAAAATCGACTAAATTGTAGCCCTGCTACCACTAAAAGTAACACCTCTCACCAATCTCCATCTTCGGAATCGGGTTAGGGGATGCTACAGTAATAAATAGAATAGGAACATGCGAATTTAAAACAAAGATTCATTAAAACAAAACAAGTTTTGCATACAAGATCAGGCTTAAATCAAGCTTACGAAAGCTCTAAAATCAACTAAAAATTAATCATGAACACAATTGAAACATTTCTTAAAAGAGAGGCAAAAGTGCAAAATAGGTGTCACACGGCCATGTGACAGGCTGAGACCGTATGGATCAAATTGCAAAAATACAACAAAAGTCACATGATCATGTGAATGGGCCGTGTAACCAATTGTGACCATGTAACATACTGGCATACCAAAACTATAGCATTCACACAAGCGTGTGGCCAGCCCGTGTAACAATCTAAAATTGTGTCAACTTAGTACTAGACAAGATAACATTTACGTAATTTTCAATCGATCGAAGGGGTTAATTGCAGTGATTAGGCATTTCGGTGCTCTATAGAGATCTGTCTACTGCATCTGCCACATTGCGATTAACTTTCATGAGGACTTCAAGAATACAGATTTGCGTAAACAAGTCGTGAACATGGTTAATTCTCAATTTCATAACTTTTTTTAATCTTTTCTATACACTGAAAAAAAAACGAATGATAACATGTCTTATTAGAATACATACGCAGGGTATGAACTAGAACAATATCATTTCAGAAATAGGTTGATGAGGCTTCAGGCTAAAATGAACACTGAAACGAATCATGGACATTGTCAAAGTTCACTAGAACGTCCGAAACATCTTGCTTACTCTTGAATTGTCATAGAACTTGATCACCGTTGTACCACTCCACGGTTGAAAATTTCAACACGGGTGCGTTAATACACCACACGTGTGAATAGTGGTAAGCTGACTAGGGAATTACACCTGCAACATCTGAAGCAATATATGGCATCCACATGAATTGTGTTGGAAAATGGGGTTTGGAAAATACAACGGGAAATAAACTTGAGGAAAAATAAGAGTTTTAATTTTTTCCCGAAAATAAGAACTTGGTTCTGTTATATAAAGTAATAAACACTTAAACAAAATTATACATTTTCAATTCATCTAGGATGAATGCTCTAATCGAGTAGACATCCCCACTATCCTCAAGCTCACGTCTGCCGAGTGTAGGCTCGATTCGACTCAAAAAAATTTTAAGAAAATTAACAGTGGGGTAATTTCACAACTTCTCTAAACTTTTGGGCCAAGTTGTAAATAAGAAAAATATCTCTAGAAATCTTTTGAAATAATTTTTTCAAAGAATTTTTCTCTTTACAACTTTCTCTTAAATTCAAGTGTGTGAAAATTAATGACTCATGGCTCTCTTTATATAGGGAGAGTTTAAAGAGTTCAACTATGATTAAACTTAATCACTTTAATATTAAAATTAATATAATACTTATCAAGATAAGATTAATCTAACACCTCAAAATAAGGCCTAGGAGTTTTAGGGTTATTTTATGAATTTTAGCTTTAGAGTGTCCGAAATTTTGTAGCATGGTAAATCGAGATTATATTCGACTATGGCATCCTAACTGTTAAATCAATTTTTGAAAAAGTGCTCTAGAAATCTTTAATTTTAGGAAAAGGACTGAATTGAAATAGAGTTAAAACTCTGAGTTTTTAAGAGGCAATTAGCCCAAATTTTAAAATTCAGCCTATTTCTTCCCCCACCAACGTGATTTCACGATAGGTTTTTCCCCCAAAACAAACTTTTCCATACCTTGCTTTTCCATTGCCCTTCCCATTGGTTTTTACTTCCCAAACCATAACACTTTGATTTCATAACATTCCCAAGCCAATTACCTTTATCCCTAAGAAAAACACTCAAAAACTCTAAAGATTCCATCATCTTCTCCAAACGTAGGTTTTTCAGATTTGTTTAAAAACTATTCTAATCTTCCATCAAAGGTAATATTTTAAATTCTTATGAGTTTTTCATGATATCTAGTCCTTAAAATTGAAGTATTAGCCATTGAATCGCAAGTTTTTAATAAAAGCTGAAAATGGAGTCATTAATGTTGGATTTCGATATTTTGGATAAAAATGTGGTTTTAAAGTGTTATTTAATTAGTTTCAATGTAATTAAGAGGTTTTTAAACTTACATTGAAGTTTCGTTGATGGTTTCTCATGTTTTAATGAATTTTGTGAAAATTGCCAAAAAGATGTCGAAAAATGTTGATACCATGAACTGAGCATTTTAGTGTAATTTAAAGGTTGGGAATTAGACGTAGATGATTAATAAGATGAACGAAATTCATTTTAGGTGAAAAGGTTAAACATAGACCGAGTTATGAGCATTTTAAGTTTGTTATGTTAATGGTTTTGAGCTACTTGGAAACTCAACTTAGGCTTGTGTTTTGGTTGGTTTGAGTGAACCCTTGGCCATTCTTTGACTGTCTTTATTGTATGATTGTTTTGTGTGAAGCCTTGGATTCATTAGGGCCTTCAACCAGTTAAAGAAAAAGCTAGGTTGAGTTTTTGGCTTCTCGGTGAAAGCATTAGTGGTGAGTGTTTAGAATCACTGCTCGTAGACACGAGTCATGTGTCATTTGGGAATTTAGTAGTAGCCTAAACCTCTACTCTAAATTTCGAGTGTAAGTTTCCTTGTATTTATATTTATCTTTTGCTTTTGTGCTTATGTGATTACGAAGCTATGCATAGTGATTAGAAGCTCATATATGTGATATGTTTATATAGTAACCGGTGTTAAAGTGAAAATCTATGCATGATATATATGTTAAATGACAGTGATAGTGTTTTGCAAAAGATACTAACATGCAGTGATAGTGCACAGATAATCGATAAGTGTTATGTGTTTGATTTCAGATATCTTGGCCTTGTGATCTTGAAATCATTGGATATAGTTGGCATGCCATAGGATTGTGAGTACTCACCTATATGTATAGTGATTTTGGGCATTGAGGCCCTGGGACATGTTTGGAGGGATAAGGGAATGTGAGCTAAGCTCCATTCAACAGGAAATGTGAGGGGAAATAAGGAGAGTGTTACCTATACGCTTCACTTCTGGGACATGTTTGACTTTATGAGTCTATGTTTGGTGTGATGGAGATCAGTGTATCCGATGAGTGATGATAGAGCTCACTATAAGTTTCATAACTCAAGTGTCAAATTATCTTGTATTATATATATATGAGTGTGTGTTGTGTGATGAATGCCTTAACAAATATGTGGTTGCTATGCAAACTATCCTTATAAATGTTATGCAAATGAACTATTAGACGATGCATGTTAAAGTTTTACGTGTTGTTAAACATGAGACTCTGGTATCATATATGTATGTGATTTTTGTCGATGCATGACAGAATGTTTGCGTTGTGGTTATTTCACTCATTCACTGAGCTTGTTTAAGCTCACCCACTCTTTCAACATTTGCATATGAGTAACGGTTCGGTGTGGGTGATGTGGTTATCCTAGGGAGTGATCTAAAGAAGACTCGTTTGTCCTCGTAAGGGTTCTTTCAGTTATTTTCGTATTGGGAAATAAGGCAATGTGGTAGACTTGTTTAATTCTATGATTTATTTGGATTATTTACTGACTTTGTTTTATTTCAGTTTTAGAAGTTTCTGAGTTTATATATTTGGTTATGTTCATGAAATTTTATGATGGCTTGATGTATCTTTCTTGGACACGTTTTGACGATGTGAACTATTAAATTTAACCATTAGATAATGATTTATCGAAGTAAGTGAGACATGATGCTTAGAATCTGTTTTGGAATGAGTTAATTGCATATGTATGCTGCATTTTTATGTCCAAGGACAGAGGTATGGATATTCAAGATTTAAAATTGATACCTCTGTGTTTTAAAACATGCAGGGAGTCAGAATAGATATTTGGTATCGTTATCTTTTCTTGAGAATCAATACTTGGGGTCAAAGTATTGATATTTCATGATAGGTACCAATAATTTTCGAGACTTTGGGATTTAGTCAAGAAACAGAATGCAAGTTTGGTATCTTTTTTCTAGGTGGTATCGATACCACACAGAGAAAATATCGATACCCTAGTGTCAGTATCAATACCTACAAACACATTTTGAAAATTTTGCTAAATGGACCTTATGCATGTTAACGCGCACTTTTAGGATTATTTTTTATATGGTTTGCACTTAACATTGTTATCTAACAAGTATAATTGACTTAAACCTATACGAATCTTAAAATAGAAGACGCTTCATTTAAAATGAACATTTACTTATTGTATATAACATGAGACAGTGGTGTGGCATCCTATATTCGGGCTTGGCGACTAGGCCAGGTATAGGGTGTTACATTTGGTGGTATCAAAGTCAGGTCCAATAACACTCGGACCTAGGTGATTGTTGTGTGTTGTGGGGTTGCGAAACCCAAGTGATTAAATTATTTCGGTTACTTGTATTGCATGAGATATCTTTTGTTGTGGTGCATGTGGGGTAGGAATGGGAACACATTGCCTTAAATCCTAAATTTTTATCTGTAGGAACGTGACTTGGATCATTCCCCGCCACTCACACCGTTTATTTGATTGTTATGTGCTAGATTATTAGAATATGCCTCCTAAACATGTTAATGTGAGAACTAGTGCTCAAGAGATTGGTACGTCCTCTACACCTCATGTGTCACCGCGTAGAGTGAGCATACCTGATGAGGGTGTAGGCCCTCCGATAAAAGCTATGATAGGAGTGTTTCAGCGGATTGCTGGTGCTATCCTTGCTCCTGTACCTACCAATCTTACATTGGTTAATCGTGGGTTACCGCTGGAACGTCTTCGGGGGTTGGGTGGTAAAGAGTTTTCTAGAGTGACAAGTTCTGATCCAACCGTAGCCAAGTATTGGTTGGAAGGAGTTGAAAGGATCTTCGAGTAGATGTCCTATTCTGACGAGGAAAAATTGGGTTATGCTGTGTCCTTAATCGACTGTAAGGCTCATCGCTGGTGGAATACAGTTAGGAGAGGTAGTGTTACTGATAGATTGACTTGGAATTACTTTCTCGAGGTTTTTAAGAAGAACTTTATGGTCAAGTAGTATATGAAGGCTCGTAAGCGTGAGTTTTAGGATTTGATTCAGGGTGATCTATTAGTTGCTGATTATGAGGCTGAGTCTGTGCGAATTAGTCAATATGCTCCTAAGATGATACTTTCTGAGAGGGGCCATTGTAAAAGGTTCTGATTTGGGCTTAATCGTGATATTCGGGTTTATTTGGTAGCTCAGAATATGGAGATGTTTGATGAGTTGGTTGAGAGAGCTAAGGCAGTTGAAAAGACCTTAGCTAAGTCATCTCGTTTGGTGGTTACTGATTCTGGTAAGAGAACTTCTGATGGTGCATTGGGTAGACCGCCTAAGAAAGGGCATGATAGTCATAGTTCTAGTAGGGGTGCGAGACGTGGGTCTCGACCGAGTCAATCTAGGTAGTGGAGTAGCACTGTGGTTAGTGCTAATGGTTCAGCGGGTAGTTTTGGTTGGTCTCTTTGTGCACACTATGAGCGTAGGCGTTCTGGTTGTTAACTTACATAGTGTTGAGTTAACATACGAATGATTTAAATATGGTTCAAAGGAACATTTTTTGAGGGATTGTCCGCATAGGGTTGAGGTTTCACAAACTCAAAGTTCGGCCCTTGTTTCTGCACTTGTTAGAGGCCGTAGTCACGGGAGAGGTAATGGGAGACCAGTTGGGCAGTGAATTATTGCTCATACTGTTGCTACTCAGGTTGAGTCAAGAGGTCCAGCTCGAGTTGTTAGGGAGCTAGTGGTCAGGATCTGACTGACGTCATCGCAGGTACTTTCACTTGTTTTCCTTAGTTGATTCTAGATCGACGCATTCGTATATTTTAAGTGAGTTGGCATGTAGGTTAGAAATCCCTGTTGAGACTATTGGTTTGGGTATGAGTGTCATTAGTTCATTCAGTGATAGTGTGGTAGTGAATAAAGTTTACCATATATGCCCTCTTATGATTCAAGGACATGTTTTATCTGTTGATCTTATGGAATTGTCTTTCTATGGATTTGATGTTATTCTTGGTATTGATTGGTTAATTGAACATAAGGATAGGGTAGATTTTGAAACTAAGTGAATTACTCTAAGGAATAATGATGGGTTAGAAATTGTTGGTGGTGGTGAGAGACTAGGTTTTATGTCTAATGTGGTTTTGGCTATGAAAGCTGAGAAGTTGATGGGAAAAGGTTGTGAGGCTTATTTAGCCTATGTGATGAATTCTGTTAGTAAGGAGTTAAGAGTTCAAGATATTCACACTGTTAAGGATTTTCCTAACATGTTTTCGAAAAAGTTACCTAGTTTGCCATCGGATTGGGAAGTTGAGTTTGGAATTGAGCTCTATCCTAGTACTACACCGATTACCTAGTTTGCCATCAGATCGGGAAGTTGAGTTTGGAATTGAGCTCTATCCTAATACTACACCTACTACACCGGTGTCTATTGCGCCCTACCGCATGACACCAAAAGAGCTCAAAGAATTGAAGATTCAGTTGCAAAAGTTGCTTAATAGAGAGTTTATTCGGTCGAGTGTATCTCCGTGGGGTGCACCGATTTTGTTTGTGAAGAATAATGATGGTTCAATGCAGATGTGTATTGATTATAGGCAGTTGAACAAGTTGGCAGTTAAGAATTAGTACCCTTTGCCTCGAATTGATTACTTTCTTTGTATTAAGAAATTTTTGTATTAAGAAATTTATTCTCAGTAAGAATGCTAAATAAGAGAAGGAAACATATTTGAACTGAAAAACAATAAAGATTAACTAATTACTATATTTGTATTAAGCAAATAATTTCATTTCAACAACATATCAAGAATGCAATATGATGCATGCATCTTGTATTAAAACCTTGAAAAAAAAATTCGTTGCTACAATCATTCTCACACCTATCAATCCTGTCGTTTAGGGGTCCCATGATTAACTATCAAAAACATAGATTACATCCAATTAATTTGTGAATCTTAATTCTTAAGGCTCCATACGAACCAACAACTGTTTAACGTTTGGCCATCATTTCTAGCTTAAATATCGTTTATTGGGAAGCTATTTAATAAGAGACGATCTTGAGTGTGTAACCATTGACTCATGACTCAACACTCATCATGAACATGTTTTCATTTATGAGTCATCTCATTGAGAGTCATGCATGACTAGTTTTCCTTAAAATGAAATCTCATCCAGTGAACCCGCATGATAAAGTTTACTTTGAGGTGTGGCCAAAGTAGGAACCGGCTCGAACCTTTATTATGCTACCACTTAAGAACCACCAATTGAGGTCGTATGTCTTGTTTATGGACCTCTCCCACTCAATATTTTAGAAAACATGCAAGGTTTTTATCCCAGATTTCAAGAATGATCATATAGTAGTCTTAATGACATTCTTACCCAATAAATATGACATGCTTCTAATATATGCATGACATGCTATGACAATTTTGTAATATTCATATTCATTTATTCACAAGAATAAATCAATCATAAAAAAAAAAACAAACAATTTTCATTCTCCACAATTTTTCTTTTAAAGGAAAAACGGAATAAATGAATGTGAACCATGCACTAGGTAAGGTCCTAGGAAAGGGAGGTGAGTCAAATTTCACTGCAGCAAAACAGGCTTTTAACGGCTTTTTTTAGGCCTAAAAGCGCCGCTAAAACTATTTTTGCGGCGTTTATGTGAAAAAAATGTCATTATAGAACATGACCTTTAGCGGCGCTTTTATCACAAACGCCGCTAAAGAGCATGACTTTTAGCAGCATTTTTTTTCACAAACACCGCTAAAGAACATGATCTTTAGTGACGCTTTTGTCACAAACGCCGTTAAAAGTACAGTCTTTAGCGGCATTTATAAAAAAACGCCACTAACTTTAGCAGATTTGTAACATTCAATTTTCATCTATATACAACCCTTCCTGCAGCATGAAATCCAACCAAAAACAGCAAATCTAAATGATATTTCAAATTCAACGAAAGATATATGATATAAATTAATAATTAAAGTATAATTCAAAATATTCTTACAATAATATTAAAAGTTACAATGTTAAAAATATTCTCTTTTATAATTATTGTATTAGTTAATGTTAAAAAACTAACTAATACAATAATGCTTTAAAAAACTAACTAATACAATAATGCTTTGATATGCATAACATACATAAGTAAATAGATATATCAA
>CM025143.1:6722385-6736933 GCA_013467495.1 Gossypium gossypioides | reverse complement strand
TAATCATATA
The DNA here is from genome assembly GCA_013467495.1 of Gossypium gossypioides. Lineage (NCBI taxonomy): Eukaryota > Viridiplantae > Streptophyta > Magnoliopsida > Malvales > Malvaceae > Gossypium > Gossypium gossypioides. The sequence continues at coordinate 6,736,923 of CM025143.1, read as the reverse complement.
TCTTAATCAAAATTAAAATTAAACCAATCAATTCTATTAAAAATGAACCAATAAAAAAATAAAAACATTTATCTCTACATAAAAATCTCAATAACTAAATGCGTGAAGAGTCTTATAAATTCATATAGTTACGAATATAGAATTATATAAATTGAATTTCTTAATAGAAATCAAATCAAATTTCAAAAGAAGTTGAGTAGACGGGCTTAGGTTACCACGAATGATAAGTAGTGATTATAATCATCCTTTGTAATAAAGAGAAAAATATCATCCCCAAGCAAATATCATGTAGACATTGATTCTAATGGTTTATAAATAAAAAATAAATAAATTTCAATGCTTGGATTCTAACAAAATTTTGATACAAACTAAGAACATATTAATCATCCTTATATGCATGATTAGCTTTAGCACCATATTGAAAAATTTCATATTTTATCGAAAAATTATCCTCCATTTCATCATTTTGTGATAACAAAGTTTGTCTCAATATTATTTCCCTTTTTTTTAATGGATGCTTTGATAAAATTTTACCAGATGCTTAAACATACGATATGTACGTGACCAATGCATTTTAATATCAGATTGGTAGCATGAAGTACCACTATTATAACCACCATGATAACAATTATTAATATGTCTCCAACCACATCCTCAATTACAACGACAACCACGATCTATATATTTTGATTATTCATAATTGTTATGTATTATTACATTCACTTTAGAGAATGAAACCTTTTTCATTAGAAGGCATGAGATCATTTTAAAATACTTTTTAAAGCCTTTTTTTCACAATATTGTTGTTGCAGGAGCAAATAAAATATTTCAATCATAACAAACTTTAAAGAGCATTATTATTTTCTAATGGTCAAATCATTCTTTCAAATTATTATGCAATTCAAGAGTCAAGAGAATCTTTCGCAATTAGATATTTCACTTTTAATCCTTCATGTAAATGATGTTGGACAAAAATAATGATTTTTGCTTTGTTTATAAAAAAAATCAAATTCGTTTATACTCACAAATCATGTGTGGCTCTATTAGAAATAATCTAGTAGGCAACGTAGTTATCATATCAATGACATATGTTATGAAAGATATATATATTTAAGCAAAACTATTGAAGTTATTGATACTTCAATCTTATTCAAAGGCTTAGATCATAAACAAGAATACCATGAAATATATAAAACATAAATTCATACTTAAATAAAAAGAAAAAAAATGAGCATCATTTTTAATTTTTTTTAATTAAGAATATTGAAATCTCAAAATCTTTCAAGCAAGCATAGAAAATCACATACCTTAGGATTGTTGCTTCAACAAGGATGTTGTAGATCTAGATTACTTATGTTCCAATGGAATATTGATTATTATCGGGCAAGCTCGTGCTAATAATGTGTTATAAAATAATAATGCAAAGTACACAAGAATAATAGATGAAAATAAAGGGAGATTTCTATTGTTTTTCTCTTCTTTTCCATCATCATTACAAGTAGTATACTTCTATATATATATAGGGGGATTAGACTCCTCATTTTCTAATACATAAATAGGAAAGGGATTACAAGAAGAAGATAGGTGAAAGGTTGAGGAAGATGAAAAGTGAAAGGTTGATTATAATTAACATCCACTTAATAGCATTCATATCAGAAAACACTTTTTTAACATAAATTGTAATACCCCAAACATGGCCTAGATGTTATGGCCGAATCTGGGAGTGTTACGAAGAAGGGTTTTGAAATTGACGATTCTTCGATAAACCATGTTTAGTTATTTGATAAAACGTCCAAGTATTATAAAACATATTCATTACTAAAACCGTTATAAGTTGTTCCTTAAAATTAATCGTTTATTTTGTAGTGAAAGTTTAAAATTCGTTTAAAACAAAGACCAAGCTCGTGTTTCAAAAAAACCATTTGTTGCGTAAAGTGTTTTTGTTGACGTTGCAAAAAAATAGCAAAACAAAATCCAAAAGTTAAAACCAAACAGTCTAGAGAGTCCCAATAGTTACAAACTCTCAAGAAAAACCAGACTTTAAAATTAAACATTAATTACAAAATAAAAACAGTTTTTTGGTCGAGTGGTCACCGCTGAGCCTCCGTCGTACTGACCCGCCTAAGTCTGTGGAATACCTTAACAGAACATACAAATAGATGTGAGTTTTCGTAAACTTAATGTGTAACCTAACAGAAATAGCCATGCAACATACACAAAGTTTTATATACAGTCAAAAACAGATTCGGACCTAACTCCATAATAGATACAGATATTAGAATAAGATCATGTAACGCCCTGAATGTTTTTAAGTCTATTTTGTAAAAGTTAAGACAAATGTGTATCTGCTTCAGTGGTTAAGTGTTCTGGGTGTGTGTGTGAGGTTTTGGGTTCAAGCCTTACCCTTTTGGCAAAATTTTGTTATTTTAGATCCAAGCCTTTCCCTTATTGAATGGGCTTATATTAAATTGTTTGTTAATCCATATCAGAATGAGCCTCCTGGTTCGAGTGGTAAGGAGTTAGTGTGTTGGAGGTCTTGTGTTCGAACCCTTGCGCGAGTGTAGGTGTTAATTTTTGCTCGGTTTTGTGATAGAGTGTTTAGGTGGAGTTAGAATTCTGAGGTAGTTGAGAGTTAGTGGGGATAATGGGGGGAGTTGAGATTTAGTGTGTTATTTTCCAAATTATATGATTTTATTTTTATTTTATTTTTTCTCTTTCCTGCCGAAATTTCTGTTCAATTTTGACGTCTTTCCCAAGCTTTCAAGTTTTCGTTCTTCCTCTCTTCTCCATCTTTTTCCACCTTTCTTTTTTCTTTTTGGTTGGGGTTTCTTTTTATTCTTGCGCTGTTCGAAAAATTTTATGGAAAGGCAAATTGTTCTGCTATTGGGTATTCTGTAAGTTGCGTATTTTCTATTAATCTCATTGTATGTGTCATAAATTTATTTTGTGAAAAGTACAGTTGTAATTACCTGAATGTAGGATTAATTTTTAGTGTTGTTTGATCGACTTAGAAGGATCACAAGAAGCAGTTAATCCTTCAACGAGTTAGGTGTTGAGAAGCATCGTTTCGTCTAGGGTGAGCATTTCGGTTTTAGGGGTTTTTAGTTCTTTGATTGTTTTAGTTTTTGACTTGGTATTATTTATCAAAATTATATGTTCTGGTGGTCTCGGGATTGCATTTTCTTCGAAAACATACCAGGTGTGTTCCCAAAATACAGAAAATTGAGTTTCGGCGAAAGCCGAAAAAGTACTCTGTCGACGCTACATGGGCGTGTGCCTGATTGTGTGGTTTGCCGTGTGCGAGACACGACCATGTGTTTGATGAAGGCATGGCCGTGTGTAAGACACGGTCGTGTGGGCCACACGGGCTAGGCCAAGTAGGGCGTGTAGGCTACACTGGTAAGGCCAACCTAGACATGTGGGCCACACAGGCATGTGGGCCCATAATTCTAAAATTTTCTATATGGTCGCACGGTTCATTTCGATCGACTGTGGGCCTATTGCAGGGTCGGTAAGGGCTAACCAAACCCTAAATTGTGTGATATGATATTCTGATAGACTACCTTATGTAGGATACTGATATGTACATCTATTTTGTTAAGTATATAAACGTGACCTGTATATGAACATGTTATGCATTATGTTACTGTATCTGTTATTCTGTATCAGTGACTGGGGGCGGGTTTTTGTATGCGGAGGAAGTGGTCTGTACGACGGCCTTTTGCCTATATTCTAGCAACTTGACTACATATTATCTGTTTTGTATCATATCGACACTATATGGTGTGTAGGGATGGGTGTTTTTAACCCCACATGGTGTGATGGGATGGTTAGAGTTAGTGTATAGAGGATGGGAGTAGAATTCTGAATATTTGTTCTACATATCTAATTCTGATATCTGTATCTGTAAAAGACTTAGGTCTGAAGCTGAATTTAACCGTGTTTTTGATTTCTGTATGTATAGCATGTCTATTTCTGTTGGGTTACACACTGAGTTTATGAAAACTCATATCTATTTATCTGTTCTGTTCAGGTAATCCACGGACTTAGGTAGATCAATATGATGGAGCCTCGCGGTGACCACAAGTTTGTAAAACTGTTTAAGATTATGGTTTTTATTTTAATTTAAGGATTATTTCTGGGAGTTTTGTATTAATTGGACTGTCCAGATGGTTTGGTTTAGTTTATGGATTAGGATATTCGTTTTAACACTTTATTTGCGACAGTTAGCTAAAAACATGGTTTTTACTAAAACAAGGGTTTTTCGAAAATACGAACGAGATTTTCAAATATAATGTTTTCTATGACTTCCGCTGTAAATTATTTAAATAACGCTTTTGATAATAACTATAAACGAATATGAGTTATAAAACTTGAATGATATAACGCAACGACTCAGTTTTTAAAATCCTCCTTTGTGACTTCTACAGATTCGACCATAATATCTTGGCCAGGTTTAGAGTGTTACATTTAGTGGTATCAGAGCCAGATTGCAAAAATCGGGCTATGAATTTTGGGTTCCAAAATTGTGTTTCAAAAAAACTAGTTTTTAAATAATTTGGATAATTTTGAGAAAGTATGTGGTACACCGAGTCTCCGGCGCCGATCCTGTAAGTATTTCTGAACTTAGATAGAATATTTTGAAAACACTGAGTTAGTTAGAAACTAAAACTTTAAGAATATTTCTGAACTTCTGATAATTTAAGCATAAAATATCTGCTAATAAATACTAGAACTGATGCATAAAATTTTATAATGTAAACAAATTTGAAATATATGATGAGTGGTCGTGGAACTCGCAGTCGTGGTATTCGTGGGCGCGGTAGATGCCGTAGAGGGGATCAAGCTGAGTCTTCCTCTTTGGGCAGTATGTCAAATTTAGACACGAGTGAGACATTGGTTTCGCCTGCTACCGAGACTGGGTCTCAAAGTCGCACGGTTGGGGATGACGTACTGTCCCAAGCCATGTTGAGAGTGTTGGAGAGGGTCGCTAGACCCCATTCTAGATCTGAGGGCCGCGGGTCGGTAACTGAACGACTCCGGTCTAATAGAGCTGAGTTGTTTAGGGGTGTCATTGGAGTCGCCCTTACTGTGGCCGAGTATTGGTTGGAGGCCTCCAAGAGGATCATGAATAACATCGGCTGTACTCCTGAGCAGAAATTAAATAATGCAGTCTCTTTGCTTCATGACGAGGCGTATCAGTGGTGGTTGTCGGTTGAGAAAGGTACTCAACCGGATCATTTGACTTGAGATTATTTTAAGAATACTTTCTAGGAGAAGTATGTGGGGGCGAGCTATACTGATTCTCATAGACGTGAGTTCTTGAATCTCCCGCAAGGCCTAGTTTCTGAGGTTAAGCCGCTATGCTTGAGGCATGGTGGCGTCTAAGTATGAAAAATGGGTCCATTTTGAGGATGGCTTGAGAGATAATCTAATGGTATTGATTTCTCCACAAAGGGAGCAAGAGTTCGTAGTTCTGGTGGATAAAACGATGATCGTCTAGAAAGTTAAGCGCGTGGAGCGCTAAAATAGAGGCCAAGAGAGAGGTAAGTATAAGAGGGATTCAGATCCCTCTAATTCTATTCAGAGGTCTAAGAAATGGGTCAAACCTAATAGGCCGGCTAGAGTAGGGGTTCCTGTTGCCCCTACTGGATACAACCGTGTGAGGATTTTGGTAGGCGCTATCTAGGTGACTGTTAGAGGAGGTTAAGGGCTTGTCTGAGGTGTGGGTCTTTAGAGTATCGAATTAGAGAGTGTCCACAGTGAGCTGATCAAATGCAAGCTTTAGGAACAGGTTCTGTACAACCTTAGAGGGCAATTGACCAACCACCTAGGGGCCGTGAACCGGCTAGGGGTGGTAATGGTATGGGCCGAGGACAGAGAGCATCGGGCAGAGGTGTTAGTCAGACTGATGCGAGGTAGCTTGTACTAATTTATGTTGTTCGATGCCGAGAGATTAGAGATGCTCCTGATGTGATCACGGGCACGTTCTTTATTCTTGATGTACCTTATACTGCTCTGATAGACATAGGTTCTACACATTTCTATGTAGCTAGTATTGTTTCCAAAAGCTTGGAGATTTCTGTTGAGTGTACTACTAGTGAGATTACCGTACTGAGCCTGTTGGGGCAATCTGTTCGGGTTAGTAGATTTTATAGAAATGTCCCATTAGAAATGCTAGGGGTTGTATTTCTAGCAAATCTAATGGAGCTACTGTTTGGGGTGTTCGACTTAATTCTGGGTATAGACTGGTTAGTTGGGCACTGGGTTAGTTTAGATTACACGACTAAGAGGGACGTTGTGAGGACCGAAGATGATAAGGAAGTGGTTGTGATCGGTGAGCGTCGAGATTATCTGTCTAATGTCATCTCCGCTCTTGTGGCTGAAAAATTGGTTCGGAAAGAGTGTGAGGCGTTTATGGCTTTCAGAAGTGTTTCAATTTTTGAGGACTCTTCTATCGGGGATATCAGAACCTTAAAGGAATTTTCAAATGTCTTTCCTGAGGAGTTATCGAGTTTACCTCTGAATCGAGAAGTTGAGTTCGACATGGAGCTTCTACCGGGTACAGCTCTGGTGTCTATCGCTCCATATCGTATGACATCTAAGGAGCTTACCGAGCTTAAGGCTCAACTTCAAGAGCTTCTGAATCGTGGTTTCATTCGTCCTAGTGTGTCTTTATGGGGGCACCAGTTCTATTTGTGAAGAAAAAAGATGGTACCATGAGGTTATGCATCGACTACTGGCAGTTGAATAAACTGACTGTGAAGAATAAGTATCCACTTTCGAGAATCGACGATTTGATTGATCAGTTTCGAGGGGCTTCTGTGTTCTCAAAAATAGATCTCCAATTTGGGTATCATCAGCTTAGAGTTAAGGAGGTTGATGTTCATAAGACTGCATTTAGGACTCGTTATGGGTATTATGAGTTTCTAGTTATGCCATTGGTTTGAAGAATACTCCAGCTGCATTCATAGATTTGATGAACCGAGTCTTTCAGCCGTATCTGGATCAGTTCATCGTAGTCTTCATCGACAAAATTCTGGTTTACTCTAAGACCGAGGATGAGCATGATGAGCATCTTAGAGTAGTACTTCAGATGCTCCGAGAGAAATAGCTCTACGCTAAGCTGAGCAAGTGTGAGTTTTAGTTGCAGGAGATAAGTTTTCCGGGGCACATGATTTCTTCTGAGGGGATTCGAGTCAACCCTAGGAAGATTGAGGTTGTGCTGGATTGGAAACAGCCTAAGAAAGTATCTAAGATCCGCAGCTTTCTGGGTCTTACGGGATATTATCGGTAGTTTATTGAGGGGTTCTCTCTGATTGCAGCTCCTTTGACTAAGTTTCTGTGTAAGGGAGTTTCTTTTGTTTAGACTGATGCGCAACAATCGAGTTTCGAGAAACTCAAATTTGCGCAACAATCGAGTTTCGAGAAACTTAAATTTGTTCTAACTCAGGCTCCTGTTCTAATACAGCCTAAATCTAGTAAAGAATTTGTGGTCTATAGTGATGCATCGCACGTTGGTTTGGGATGTGTACTGATGCAGGATGGTAAGGTTGTGGCTTATGCGTCCTGTCAGCTTAAGTCACATGAGGGAAATTATCCGATGCACGATCTCAAGCTAGTTGTTGTGGTTTTTACATTAAAAATATGGAGGCATTATCTGTATGGTGAGACGTGTATCATCTACACCGATCATAAGAGCCTTAAGTACCTCCTTACTCAAAAGGAATTGAACCTTAAGCAGCGTTAATGGATTGAGTTACTTAAAGACTATGACTGCACGACAGAGTATCATCCTGGTAAGGCCACTATGGTGGCTGATGCTCTCAGCCGTAGAGCGATAACTGATTTGAGAGCGATGTTCGCTCGTCTTAGTCTGTTCGATGATGGAGGTCTGCTAGCTGAGTTGCAAGTTAAACCGACTTGGATTGATCATATTCGAGAAAAGAAGCTAGAGGATGAGTATTTGGTTTTACAATTTCGTCAGGTTGAGATTGGTACTACTTCTAATTTTAGACTGAATAAAGATGGGGTTCTGTGTTTTCGATGTCGGGTTTATGTACTAAATGATACTGATCTGAGGTAGACAATTTTGAAGGAGGCGCATAGTAGCCCTTATGCTATGCATCCCGGTGGTAATAAGATGTATCGAGATCTCCATGAACTGTATTGGTGGCTAGGTTTGAAACATGAGGGTGCAGATTTTATTACTTATTATCTGACGTGTCAGCAGGTTAAGGCTGAGCACCAGTTGCATTCGGGTTTGCTCTAACCTGTTAAGATTCCTTCATGGAAATAGGAACGAGTGATAATGGACTTCGTTAGTGGGTTACCCTTAACCAAATCTGCTCATTTTATTCCAATTCAGACGGACAATTCTCTGCAAAAGTTAGCGAAACTTTACATTTCTGAGATTGTAAGACGGCATGGGGTTTCGATTTTGATAATTTTTTATAGGGGTTCTTGATTCACTTTACGGTTCTAGAAGAAATTGCATGAGGCTCTGGGTTTGAGATTGGACTTCAGTATTACATTTCATCCTTAGACCGATGGTCAATCTGAGAGGGTGATTTAGATACTGGAAGATATGCTTCGGAATTGTGTGATTGATTTCCGAGGTAGTTTGGAGGATTTTTTGCCGCTAGCTGAGTTCGTTTACAATAACATTTTCTAGCCTAGCATCCATATGGCACCTTACGAGGCTTTGTATGGTCATAAGTGTCGTACTCCGCTATGTTAGACCGAGTTAGTTGAGTGTTGGGTTTTGGGTCCTAATTTAGATTTCGATACCGAAGGTAATGTTAAACTGATCTGAGATCGTCTGAAGGGGGCTTCTGATAGATAGAAGTCCTATGCGGATCAGAAGAGGAGAGATATCGAGTACTCTATGGGTGACTTCATTTTTCTTAAGGTTTCTCTATGGAAGAAAGTTTTGAGGTTCGGTCGTAAGGGCATGTTGAGCCCTAGGTTTATTGGCCCGTATCGAATTTTGAAGTGTGTGGGATCGATCGCTTATCAATTAGAGCTACCTTCAGAGTTGGACCGTATCCATGATGTGTTGCATATCTCAATGTTGAGGCGGTATCGGTCTGACCCATCTCACGTTGTCTCTGTTGAGGAGATCAAGGTTAGACTGGACTTGACTTTTGAAGATGAGTCGATTCAGATTTTGGATCGTGATATTAAAGTTTTGAGGAGGAAGCCCATTCCATTGGTTAAGGTTCTGTGGTGAAATCATAGCACTGAGGAAGCCACATGGGAACGTGAGGACTCGATTCGTTAGTAGTATCCTCATCTGTTCTGATCAGGTAAATTTCGAGGTCGAAATTTATTTCACAGGGTAGCATTGTAATGCCCTGAATGTTTTTAAGTCTATTTTGTAAAAGTTAAGAAAAATGTGAATCTGCTTCAGTGGTTTAATGTTTTGGGTGTGTGTGTGAGGTCTTGGGTTCAAGTCTTCCTTTTGGCAAAATTTTTTTATTTTAGATCCAAGTCTTACCCTTATTGAGTGGGTTTATATTAAATTGTGTCTGGGTGTTAAATTTTGCTCAGTTTTGTTATAGAGTGTTTGGCTGGAGTTAGAATTCTAAGGTAGTTGAGAATTAGTGGGGATAATGGGAGGAGTTGAGATTTATTGTGATATTAGCCAAATTATTTGATTTTTTTATTTTGGTTTCTCTCTCTCCTACAGAAATTTATGTTCAATTTTGACGTGTCTTTCCCAAGCTCTCAAGATTTCGTTCTTCCTCTCTTCTCCATCTTTTTCAGCCATTCCTTTTTCTTTTTGGTTGGGGTTTCTTTTTATTCTTACGTTGTTCGAATGATTTTGTGGAGGGGGAAATTGTTCTGTTGTTGGGTATTCTGTAAGTTACATATTTTTCTATTAATCTCGTTATTTGTCTCATAAATTTCTATTGTGGAAAGTACGGTTGTAATTATCTGAATATGGGATTAATTGTTAGTGTTGTTTGATCGACTTAGGAGGATAACAAGAAGTAGTTAATCCTTCAACGAGTTAGGTGTTAAGGAGCATTGTTTCGTCTAAGGTGAGCATTTCAATTTTAGGGGTTTTTAGTTCTTCGATTGTTTCAATTTTTGAATTGGTATTCTTTATCAAAATTATAGATTCTGGTGGTCTCGGGATTGTATTTGCTTCGAAAACGTACCAGGTGTGTTCCCAAAATGCCAAAAATCGAGAATCGATAAAAACTGAAAAAGCACTCTGTCAACACCACATGGGCCTGTGTGAGACACGGCCGTGTGTTTGACGAAGGCATGGCCATGTGCAATACACGACCGTGTAGTGGTGTGGTCGTATGAGCCATACGGGCTAGGCCAAGTAGGGCGTGTGGTCCCACATGGGCATGTGGGCCCATAATTCTAAAATTTTCCCTAGAATCGCACGGTTCGTTTCGATCGACCGTGGATGTACTGTAGGGTCGGTAAGGGCTAACCAAACCCTAAATTGTGTGATATGATATTCCGATAGTTTGCCTTGTGTAGGATACTGATATGTACATATGTTTTGTTAAGTATATAAATGTGATCTGTATATGAACATGTTATGCATAATGTTACTGTATCTGTTATTTTGTATCTATGACTGGGGGCGGGTTTTGTATATGCGAAGGAAGTGATCTGTACGGCGACCTTTCGCTTATACTCTAGCAGTTTGACTGCATAATATCTGTTGTGTGTCGTATCGACAATATATGGTGTGTAGGGATAGATGAGTGTTTTTAACCCCACATGGTGTAATGGGATGATCGGAGTTGGTGTGTAAAGGATAGAGGTAGGATTCTGTATATCTGTTCTGCATATCTGAGTCTAATATATGTATCTGTAAAGGAGTTAGGTCTGAAGTTGAATTTGACCGTATATGTGATTTCTGTATGTATAGCATGTCTATTTTTGTTGGGTTACACACTGAGTTTACGAAAACTCACATCTATTTGTCTGTTCTGTTTAGGTAATCCATGGACTTAGGCGGATTGGTGTCGCGGAGCCTCGCAGTGACCACGAGTTCGTAAAACTGTTTAAGATTATGGTTTTTATTTTAATTTAAGGATTATTTCTAGGAGTTTTGTATTAATTAGACTCTCCAGATGGTTTGGTTTAATTTTGGGATTTGGATATTCGTTTTAACACTTTATTTGCGACGGTTAGCTGAAAACATGGTTTTTACTAAAATAAAGGTTTTCCAAAAATACGAACGAGATTTTTAAATATAACATTTTCTATGACTTCTGATGTAAATTATGTTTTGGCAAATAAATTAATTAAATAACGATTTCGATAATAACTATAAACGAATATGAGTTATAAAACTTGAATGATTTAACGCAACGACTCAGTTTTCAAAACCCTTCTTTGTGACATCTTCGGATTCGACCATACTGTCTAGGCCGAGTTTGAGGTGTTACAGATAAACAGAACAGATATATAAAATCCTACCCCCATCTTTTACACACCATCTCCGACCATCCCATCACACCATGTGAGGTTAAAAACACCTACCCATCCCTACACTCCATATAGTGTCAGTACGACACATAATAGACAATATGCAGTCAAGCTGCCAGAACTTAGACAAAGAGTCGCCATACAGATCACTTCCTCCACATATACAATTCTCACTCCAATCACAGATACTGCTCACCACCTTCTCATACACCACAAATTCGCAGAAATCAAAAACCTTACAACACCGAATATGCTACTACGGAGAGGAAACATCAACATAGCTTACCGAAATCGTTACCTAAAACAAAAGTAACCTTTCTTACCTAAATCGCACGAAGAGCACCAATATCTGAAGTATAACGCGAGGAACGAAAAAGTACGAACAGATAGAAAGGGGAAAATGAAAGAAAGGGAGAAGAATGGAGGAAAAAAAACTCATGTCAGAAATTTTGGAGGAGAGAAACGAAATTTGAAAAAAAAAATCAGATTACAAGGATAATGCTTCGTCCCCACCCGAGCGACTTTAAGACCCAGTCTCAATAGTAGGTGCTGTCGGTGTCTCACTCGTATCCAAATTTGGCATACTGACCATCGACGACGACTCAACTCGTGCCCCTCTTCGGCACCCACCGCGCCTATGGGTACTCGTCCACATGATTCACGAGTACTCATTGTATATATTATCTACATTATGAATTTTTATGTATCATTTCCAGTATTTACTAACAAATATTTTATGCTTAAAAGTTTATTAGAAGAATTTACAGAGATGTTTCAGTCTCTAACTATCGTAATATAGTTCTAATCATTTCAGGATTACTTTTCCAACTAAAATTTATATAAGTCAGAAGTACTTATAGGATCGGCACTGGAGACTCGGTATTCTTAGAATTGTTTTTCAAATTAAAGAAAAAAATATTCAGAAAATAGTTTTCAAATTTTTTTTGAACTCAAAATTTCATAGCCAAGTTTTACAACCTGGCTCTGATACCACTAAATGTAACACCCAAAACCTATCCTAGACGTTATGGCCAAATTTGTAGTTGTTACGTAAAATGATTGAAAATTTAGTTTTCGTGTATCTTAAAAATCGTCGCAAACTCTTAAAATCCTGAATTATTCGAAAACATATCTTATCTAACTATTTTATTGAAAATAATGTTTAATTATATTTTCTAAAACTTATGATTTTACAGTGGAAACTCTTAGAAAGTTGTATTTTAAAACACATTTTGTTATTTGAAACCCGTTGTTTTTGCAGAAAATAATCATTGTCGATAAAACATTTAAATAATATTATACGGAAAACGAACAATAAAGCCCAAAACAGTCAAAAAGTCTAAAATTTACAAAACACTTAAACCCTAAATTAAAATATTTAAAATGAACACAAAACTTTAATAGCCGAGCTCTCGTTGCACCGACCTGCCTAAGTCTGAGGATTACCTGAAAATATAATTAAATAGAATATGAGTTTTCGAAACCCAGTGTGTAACACATAACTTAATAGATAATTTATATAAGACAGATTTTATAGAAACAAAATCATATCAGAGCAGAGCAGATACCGACATGCTTTCCTACCCTCATCTGCTACACACCATCTCCAACCATCCCAACACACCATATGGGGTATGAAACACCCATCCAACCTTACACACCACTTAGTGTCATTAAGACACTTTTCAAAATATTTGCAACTGTGCAGCTAGTATAATGGGTGAGATATCACCTCACAGAAATACTTCCTCCACATAATATAACCCGACCTAGATACAAATATAATCAGAATAGAAATCATACATGCTACAGTTATACACGCATGTCATAACAGATAGCCTATTACAAGATTAACTTATCATATGTTGTCTCAAATATACATACATATAACAAAATTATACTAATAACTGGATTTCATGTTTTATAGATTATTTGATCACATACCGACCCCACAGAAGGCCCACAATCGATCGAAGTGATGTGTACGGCCCTAGGGAAAAATTCTAAATTTTAGGCCCGCACGCCCGTGTGGTCCACATGGCCTCACACGTGCCCGTGTGGTCCACACGGCCCAAATAGCCTAGACCGTGTATCACACACGGTCCAGCACACGACCTGTCACACGATCGTGTGTCGTTGATAGTGTTTAATTTTGACTTTCGCCATTCGTTATTTTTTGGGTTTCTCATTACACACCTGACCCGATTTAGAATCCAAAACTCTCATGAGTCGTCCAAAACCTAAAATTGTCCATTAACTCACCAAATCAACCACATTTACAATTACCAAATCCGACTCACAAAATCGTTACAATCAACCTCACAATTCTAATCGAAAAATTCAACCTACCATCTTCAATTAACCTCTTACCTTCAAACAAAAACAGCTGCCCATCAACGAAATTAGGTCGTCGGAGAATCAATTTCCTCGCCGTCTTCCCCTAAAACTCAACAATTACTTATACGATACAAATTTACATTACATACTAACAAAGAGAGAAAAATAAGTAATCAATAAAATGATTACTCTCCAATGACGAATGAATTTTGCACAAATAAAAATGAGTAACAACTGTTTCTTGATAACTTATGAAACATAAAGAAAAGAAATAGAGTATAGAATGGCTCAAGAAAAACAAAAGAAATAAATTGGCCAAGTGGGAAAAACCAAGAAATGTGGGAATTGAAGAAGAAAGTGGAGAAACAAAATTAAAGAAAAAACAAGAAGCTGGAATTGCAAAACAGAACCGAATGATAGTGGAACATCAATTAGGTTTAGGGAAACACTTTGGCAAAACTAATTAATTCAAACAAAAAGATAAGATAAAAATACAATAAAAAATTAACCAAAATGCAACTACCCACTAACCCCGAAATCCCATCCAAATCCAATAGATTCCTTAGGAAGTAGCAAAAATGTTCTCCGAGGGACTCAAACCAATAACCTTAAACACATAATCAAAGCCTTTAATCATTGAAGCAGACATTTACTTATAACATATTTTAACAAATAAAAATTTAGATTTTTGGGGCATTACATTACTAATATGGCTAGATAATATTTATATATATATAT
>CM025143.1:6704049-6715851 GCA_013467495.1 Gossypium gossypioides | reverse complement strand
CAAATTGTTCATCTTCCTCCTCCCCATTTCCTTGTCATTTTGTCTTATGAAACAACCTCCTAAACTCATTTTCATCATCAATCTCACTATTATCAGCCTAGGGTTTGATGGATTTTTGTGAGAAAATGAAGCTTGGGGGAGAAAACTTCAACAAGGTAAGAATAGTGTTTTACTAACTCTTCTAACAAGATATTTGATTTTAGTGATTATAAGAAAGCTTGGAAATAATTGTTACTAATATTTTGATATATGTTTTGTTTATGAAAAATGTTGATGATGAGAATGGAGTTTCCAAGCTTGAATGAGGGTGGAATCAAGATAATGTGTTGTAAACCATCTAAAAGAGTAAGTACCCCTAGATACTCTTACTTTTCTTAAGCTAAAATGTTTAGGAAAGTAATGAATTTAAGTTATTAATATGAAAATAGTGTAATAAAAATGAGATTTATTACATGAATAAACATTAAATGTGTTTTTATTGGGCGAATGTATTTAATATGTCACGTGAATGACTTGGTTAACAACATTTGCATTAAAACAGTTTTGGGAAACAATAGTAGTGTGACTTTGAAAATTCACCAAAAATTGTAAAAATTTAATTAGAAGTTGAGTCACATATGGTTTGAAATCTTATTGAGCCTAGTTTTTATTTGAACAAATGGAACTTGCATCCAAATTATACAATAGGAGATAAATTTGTTTAAGTGAGGGAAGGTCAAAAATGTTGGTAGCATCCCTTGTTTTGATTTTGAAATTTTGTTAAAAATTGTATAAAATGAATTAGAGGATGATCTTTATATGTACGAAAAATATATTGAGTCTAGTTTCTAATGAAATAAACAACAAATTCATCCAAATTACAAAATAGGAGAATAATATTTTTGAGTGAAGAGAGGTCAGAGTTTTTTAGCAACAACTTTGTCCCGACTTTAAAAATTTTGTTAGCATGTGTGTACAAGAGCATAAATTTTGGAAAATTTGTTATTGAAAGTTTCAAGTGTCACGGGCCAAAGTACAAATCCCATGACCATCGCACAAAATGCATCCCATGGAGGTCTATCGGTTAGATGGGGATAATTTGACTAATAAGAACTGGCCGAATTCAAAGAACTATTGAAGAAGCCTGTCTATTTGAAACCCGGGTAGCCCAATGATGCAGATATGGGAAATTAGGCTACCTTGGTAAATAGGGAAACTAAACTTAGAAGATTGAGGGGAATCATATTTGATAAGATTAGATTTGATTTGATTTTGTAATCTTGTTCGGGAGCATCGCATCACCCATCAAGTTTTTAAGGTTGTTCTTTATAATTAAATGTTATTTGTGCAGGTTATTGACATGTACATAGAGACTTGGACTATCATCAGTGTTTATAAGTGTGTGAATTTGTAAAATCAAGTGTTGTTTGTAACAATCTTGAAAGGTTAAAACAAGTATTTGAATTATAAATTGGTTTAAACGTTTATGACTTGAAACTATGTTTATATATGATTTAGTAATGTTTTTAAATATTTTGGAACCAAGAGATATGATTTGATGGTATTTAAGTATATTTTAGAGTATTTTGAAGTGTTTTGAGGACACTCAGTGAGTGACGTCGCGACTATGAAGTTGTAATTTTGTGACTATGAAGTGGCAACATCGCAACTACAGAGCCCAATGTCGCGACTTCGCATTCCCATCGTCATGACCTCATGAGTTCCTCATCGTGACGTCGCGCCCTTATAGCAACCCAACACTTTTTCAAGTTGTTTTGACCTTTCGGGGCCGTTTTGGGCTCCGATCACATTCGATTAACTCAAAATAAATTTTAAATGATTTTAAATTGCTTTTAAAGCTTTCAATTTGTCTAAAACATATTTTAATTATTTTTCAAAAATGTTTTAAACCCTAAATTCTTAAATAAAATCAAGATTTCTTACACGTTCATGCTTCAATGGCTTTCCCCTTTTGTACTGATCATTAGGACGGGTGAGGGGTGTTATAAGAGAGATGTTCAGACAAACTTTTGGCCGTCAGGAGATATGTAATATGTATAACCTTTTACTCATTGTCTTATCCCGTCGATAAGGTGCTCTAACCTATATTAACGGGCTTTTTTGTCTTTAAAAGCAACTGCTATCCTAACCATGATTGTAACACCCCACACCCGACCCGGTCGTCAGATCCGAATGTGTGATGTCACATTACATTGTCAAAGCAACTTAGACTAACACAAAACACTTTTCACAATATTCACTATGTAATTATCACTCATATAAATGCAATCATCAATCGTATCCATATACGTACATTGAATATGTCAAGATTATTAAATTAACAAGTTACGAAGCTATATGAGGTCAAAATTGGAGCTACGATTTGAATCTAAACTCAAATATCTAGAATCCAATAGTATGTCTCGAGACAACAAGACTAAGTATCGAGATAGATCTCCCTTGGTTTAATACTTTTTCTTCGATGATGATATGTCTCGAGACTTCGGGGTTCAAGTATCGAGACTTGGTCCTTCATGTCTCACGATTGGTCTCGAGACCTAAAACAGAGATAACTATTTTAAGTTCGATGTTTACTTATTTCGAAACAAAGACCACTAGTCTCGAGACATGCTCAACATGTGATGTCTCGAGACCTAGATTCCATAAATGCACAATTAAACTAATTTTATTCATAGTGTCTTATGACATGTTCTTACTATCTTGAAACCAAATGGTCAAATTACCTATGTTTCATTTCCAACAATATTAAAAGAGGTCTTTAACACAATTTTACCTATGTCAACATTATACCAAATCATCGTTCCTCAAATTGGTCATTCTAAATGCACCCAACACATACTATTCACACCATTGTATGTATTGATTCTAAGCATAAATGAACAAGTCATTAAATAGGTAAAACTATATATATCATCATCACTTCAATACAATTAAAAGGGAATTTTTTTTCATACTTCACTTTTTTAATTTTTTTACCTTATTCAGTGTATTAAAGGGAAAAAAAAAAAGCTTGGCGTCATTATTAATATTGGCATAAGTATAATTAGAAAGAAAATAAGTATAGTTTGACCTTTTCATTTTTATATACAGCAATTACATATAAACATTCACATTTATATACAAAATATAAACTATTTACATTTATATACAGTACACCATAATTTTAGTTCCTAATTATAGACATACATATATGTATATATGGCTTAAGTATAATTGGAAATAAAATAATTATAATTTCAGTTTTATATAATTATAAAATATACATCTTGATGAGTCCTCATCATATGATTATTTTGAGTTATATCTTACTTACATTTACTTAGTGTTTTTAGTATTTTTATATATTTTAAATTCATTTTAGTTTATTTGACTTTTTTATGTTTGTATTGTAAATATTGGGTGTTTTTAGTGTTTTTTTACACATTTAGTTTCAATAAAACATTCCATGTAGAATTTGCAGATAAAACAAGTTTGGGAAGAAGATGTCAATACATGGAACTATGAGATTTAATGCACTAAGCCTAAAGTTGATCCAAGATGTTAAATGACAATCCAATGCTTAAATATTCAAATTTTGTAATTTGGACACATTTAGAACTTCCAGCCAGAACACTTCTTGGTGTTTCCATCATTTCTCAAGCCCCAGGACTACATTTTGGATGTACGTTATATTATCGAAAAGGAAATTTGAAGATATATCCAAATATTGGAACACCAACACCAAAATGCTTCAAGAATAAATCCAAAAGTAAAAAGAAAGTTACAAATTTCACATTGATGGACAGTTTTGATGCATTTTCGTGTTTGAATCATATCTCCTAACATACTTAAAGTTTGGAGCTGAAATTTCTACAGTAAATGTAAAAGGTGTAGTCCATCAATCAACTTTATTAGACTTTTCCCATTTCAATACGTTAACTTGGATAAAAGAAGTCATCAATTAACATGTGAAAATGACTCAAAAGATGACAAAGAAGTGGGCATAGTAGTTTATTACTAGCAAGTCCTTTGCATTGTTATTTTCGTCTTCACAAGCCTCTATAAATAACCTTTGGTTTTAGAATAGGAGGCATATTGAAGTTGAGATCAAGATAAATTTCTTGTTAAGTTTTTGTTTGTTTCTTTATTCGTGTAAAATCTCAAGTTTCTTATATCTAATATGTCTTTTTCATATACGTTTGAGTTGTTTAATTTTGTTATATTATTCTAACTTTTCAATGCTGAAGTGAAATGGTGAAACTCTTGGCAAATATTAAGGTAAATTTCATACTCATCATTTGAGCTAGATTTAATTATCAATCACTTGTTATAATTATACTTGTAAAGTAAGATATTTTATTTTTTATAGACAATATATCACACAATGAGTGCTTGGAATTAACCTTGATTTGTTGTAGGCATATAAAAATTGACATAATAAATATTTGAATTTTTTTTTTTAAGTTTTGAAGTTATTGAGTTATTATAATACCATATGTTATATTTTTGGACTGAACTTAAAAACTTGAACTTTCATATTGCATCATCTTTTGCTTATAGATTCATTTGCTAAACTCTTGGACTTATTGGACAATCATATGGGACACTCCTTTGATGGACATACCTTTACTCATGAATTCATATGCTTAATTATTGGACGTATATTGCTAGATTATCCGATTGGGACCTCCATTTCATGTGGATTCTAATTGAGCAATAATATTGAGTATTAAAATTTAATCTTAATATGACATCAAGAGTTAATCCTCTAACCTCAACATATTTTCTTCCAAGTATTTGTTATTATTATTATTTTTAGTTAATTTCTTTCATTGATTTTTATTTTTATTTCTAGTGTTTTTTGCTCTTACTTTCATTTTCGACATTCATTTCAAAGTTAAGTGTTAAAAAATTGTTCAAACATAATACTTATAATCTTGTAAGCTCTAATCAATTTCCCTGTAAATCGACCTCGAACTCTCAAAATTTTATTACTTGAATATAACCTACACTTGAATTGTAAAGTTCGTATCACATCTACATTCACCTAACTATAAATATATCCATGTGCATATATAGTTGTTCAAAAAGCCACTACTTTGAAACACCATCTTCATTCAAACTTCAGCTTTGATGAATATGTGTATGCTAATATTTTTGAATTTATTACTATTTGTAATTATTTCAATTCTATTATTGGTTATTTATATTTTTATTATAATATTATAATGAAGGTTGAAATACTTTTAATAATTTTTTTGCAAAATATACAAGGATTTTTTATTTCATGATATATTTGACTAATTCAAAATGTACATGATATATTTCAATTTATCTCTATACTTTTATTTTATTTTTTAATTTTTAAGCAGATGTATATGCAATTATATTTTTGGTGAAAAATAAACAAAATTAGATCAACTCAAATGCTCAAAAGCACCACAAGCTTTATCTTGTTGAAGGGCCTCTATCACTTCATAAAGAGCCACACCAAAAATTTGTAGGCTTGACTTCCATGTAAGGCAAACCTTAGCCAATCGATCTGCAATTAAGTTTGTTTCCCTAGGCACAATTCTGATCCACCACTTTCCTTCAGAACGCAAAATCCTTTGAACCCTTCTAAGGACTGTGATGCTTGAATATTCCAAACCCTTATTTGACAATACATTTGCCACGTCTAAATTGTGGCTCATTTGTATCCTTCATTTAATAGAATGAGGATCCCATCAAGAATACCCCAGAATTCTGCCTCAAAAGGAGTACAATTACCCAATAATTGATTATAACCCAAGATCCAATTATCGATCTGATCGCTTATCACTCCTCCAGCAGAAGCATTTCCCATGGCTCGCTCCACTGCACCATCAGAGAAAAGATGGACCCACGTTCTTTCAGAATGTTTTTGGTATTTCGTTTTTGGGAAATTGGCTTTATAAATGGTCTAACAAGATTCGAATTATTGCGCCCAAGTGAGAGAAGCTTTAACAATTTCAGCAGCTGACCAAGTAACAT
The DNA here is from genome assembly GCA_013467495.1 of Gossypium gossypioides. Lineage (NCBI taxonomy): Eukaryota > Viridiplantae > Streptophyta > Magnoliopsida > Malvales > Malvaceae > Gossypium > Gossypium gossypioides. The sequence continues at coordinate 6,709,860 of CM025143.1, read as the reverse complement.
TCTAAAATATGAATAGATTTTTATTCTTCCAAATTTGCTAGGTGATGAGACCAAAAAAACACGACCAAAGAACTCCATGTTCCTACAATCTCATGTGGAAACAAATATTATAAGATAACCAAATATGAAAAAGGATCAGAAAAGATCCTAGTTTGTTGATTAATTGGGACCACATGCTTTTACACTTTCTTTGCAGCCGAACAATCTCGAAGTACATGAAGAATGTCTTCAATTTCATGATCACATAAAGAGAGAGTTGTATGACCCAATCCCCTCCTGAAGCGTTTTGAATTAGTTAGTAATCTCTGTTTATGAACTAGCCAAAGGAAAAATCGAACTCGATGAGGTCTTTGATACTTTCAGATATTCATCCAAAAGAAGTCTTTGGTATTCCATGAATATTGCTTTAAGGACCAAAAAACACTACGAACAGAAAAACAACCTGATGCCAAGGAATTCCAAATCAGCCTATCCAATCTCGATGAAGGATATGGATGAGGGATACTTACAATTCATTAAATCACTTCTTCAGGCAGCCACATACGAAATAGGTCAAGATTCCAAGTTCCGTCAGAAGTAACCAAATCTCTAAGGATGCAAACCAAATCTAAATTAGCATGCACGGGAATATGTAGAAGTAAAGGGCCAACTCCCAGAATCTACGAATCCTTCCAACATCTAATACTTATTCCATTCCCCACTGACCAAGCTAAATTCTCACACAAAAGGGGACATACCTTTGAGAGGGACACCACAAATGCGAACATTGGCTTCTAGCAATTGACTCCGAGAGATGTTCCTTCAGCCCGTATTTCATGCAAAGGACTTATAACCATAAGGCATTATCCTTAGTGACTAAATTAAATCTAATCTTTATAAGAAAAGAATTGTTTTGGTCATTTAAATGTCGAAATCTCAACCCACCGCGAGATCTTGGCTGACAAATGGAGTCCCACCGAACCAAAGCAAGTTTTGGATGACCACTAGTGCAACCCCAAATAAATTGTCTGACAATTCTCTCAATCTCTTCACAAACTCCCTTCGAAATCAACGTGGTCTGCATAGAGTAATTTAGGATGGTAAGGAGAATAAATTAGGCTAGGCTGACTCCTCCAGCCATGGATAACTTCCTTGTTTCCCAACTTTGCAATTTACGCCTAACCTTTTCCACAACAAAACTAGGGTACTTTTAGTGACCCTATCATGAATGAGAGGCACACCTAGATAAATGCCAAGATTTTGAACAACCTGAAAACCAAATAATTGATTGATCCGTGAACAAGTACCACCTTCAGCTCCTTTAGAAAAATAAATATTGCTTTTTCGAGTACTGACTTTGTGTCTAGAGAAAACACAAAAGTGATTCAAGATGTCCGCTAATAATTGAGCTTGATCTAATTCCGCTTTACAAAAATGACCAAATTATCTGTGAAAAAAAGATGATATAAAGTGGAACCCGATCTTAAAAAATGAATTTAACACCACTTACCTTTATCAATTTTCGCATGAATAATGTGCCTTAACCATTCTATGCAAAGCACAAAAAGGTAATGTGACAATAAACAACCTTGTTTGATCCTTCTGGATGGCTTGAATTTCTGGGTGAAAACTTCATTCTAGAGAATTTGCATAGTTGAAGATGAGACTACCGCCATGATTACTAAACTGATAAAAACCAGGGCCCTCGCAGCTTATAGTGAAGCTCCAATAAATTCCCAACTCACTCTATCATAAGCCTTCTCTAAATCCAACTTGATCACCATCTATTTTTTTCCATCTCATTTTTTTCCATATAGAATGTATGACTTCCTGTGCTATGCTAACATTATCTGAGATATTACGCCTTGCAATGAAACCGACTTGTTCCTGCGAGATTAAGTTAGGAAAAACCAATTTAAATCTGTTAGTGATAATTTTCATTACCAATTTATACATTACTGAACATAGACTAGTAGGGCAAAATTGGCTGAATTTCTCTAGGCTATCATTTTTCGAAATAAACACTAACAAAGAGTTGTTCAGTTTCAGGTAAATAATGTTACCAGTTAAGACTCTTTGCACCCATTCACAAACTGCATTTCCTACAATATCCCACTGACTCTTGAAAAAATGCGCTTGAAATCCATCGCTTTCCAGAGCTTTCAAAATATCCATGTCGAATAAGGCTTTCTTAATTTCTTCATTTGACACCGACTTTTCCAAAAACTCAATGTCCTGGGTCTTGATGTGAGGAAAAATGTTAGCCGGAAGATCCTTTATGGGCTCTGGTCTTTCCCCATAAAGCTTCTCAAAGAAACCAGCTACCCCATTTTTAAGGACGTTCTGATCAGAACACCACTTACCATTATCAATGTATAAGGTCGTGATACGGTTAAATTTTCTTCTTTGGATTGTTTGACTATGAAAGAATTTGGTGTTACGATCCCCAAACTGGAGCTAGTCACACCTAACTTTTTGCCTCCAAGGAAGTTCCTCGTGATTTAGCAAAATTTTCAACTCATCCCCCACATCAATCTCTAATTGAATTAACTAAGTAGAGACAGAATGATTCAGGTCCTTTTGGATACTAGATAGCGATCTCATAAGATGTCTTTTGCGAGAGCCTATACAACCATAAACGGACCTGTTACATTCTTTAACATGCGAAGTAAATTCAGAAAGAGAACTAGCCATATTACCCGAGAACTGCCACTTATCTTTCACTAAGGAGGGAAAATTAGCGTGCTTCGTCCAACCTGTTAAGAACCTAACAGGTCTCCCTATAGCCAAGCTAATATTCAGATTGGTCCTCAAGAGAATGGGCCTATGATCAGACTTAATCATCGGTAGATGGGAAGCAATGCATTGTGGGAAAGCCAAAATCCATGAATCATTAGCCAATGCTCGATCCAAGATCTTCGACGTGTTAGCTCTTTGCCAAGTAAAGGATGGGCTGATGAATCCCAAATCCTGCAAATTACAAGAATATACAAATTTTCCAAAAAAATTACATCTTTTCCCTATGGCATAAATACTTTTTTTATCGTCAGGTGATAGAATAGCATTAAAGTCACCCATAATTAAACATAGAAAAGAATCATGAAATAAAGTAACTTTTAAAGCTTCCCAAAGTACATTCCTTTTCCTCCTATCTGGACTACCATAAACAAAAGATATAAAAATGATATTAGAATAAATGTTACCAGATACACATAGAAGAATGAACTGTGGGTGATTTTGGATAATTCAAATCCGAATAGATTCCTTCCAACCCACCCAAATTCCTCTTGAAAATCTAACAGCTTCAACCTGGTGAAAATTAAAAAATCCCAATTTTTCAATGATAAAATTAGCCTTTTACCACTTAATATCGGCTCTAACAAGCACACAATATCCGAACCATATTCGATATTATATTCACAAAAACACAAATAAGTTTATTACTAGCGCAACCTTGGCAATTCCATGAAAAAATGGTCAGATTTAAATCCATATAAATTAATATAAACAAATAATAAAAATAAAACCACCAAAGCCTTACTGTTTAGGGAATTCTCCCTTATCCTGTTGCCCAATCTTTAGTATTGGGCCATCTAAACCCAAAGCTTCCATGGCCTGAGAAGAAATGGATTCGGCCAAATAGGCCACTAATTCCCACAACAAAACCTTAGAGTCTCCCACCGTTTTGAATCTGCTACCCTTTCTAAGATTAATTTTGTTGAGTGATTTTGAAAGACGCGAACCCCTATGTTTCAACCCTGAAAATTTCCTAGCAACTCGATCTTTTCTTTTCCTTGAACTCATGTCGGAGGTCCTTTCCCTTTAGTTATCGATGAATGCTCCTTGTGGTTCTTTGAAGGTGATCGTTAAATGCTTACGGGAATCGAGGCCATCACCCGCTTTAGAGACCGTGACGTCAACAACTCTTTCCGACGGAAGCCTCACCTGTTCCATATTCTCCGGTTTATTTCCATCACCAGCTATGTGCGAATGAGAGTACGAACCATCGTTTCCACCATCCGCGATCCGACCTTGATTTCTAGAAGCAACCAGGTTTCTGATAAGCTTACCAAATACTTCCATAACCCGGTCTGCACAGCCATTATTTTGTTCTCACCTGGCCCACTATTCGACCCGTTCCTTGGCCTGACTTGCTATCTTTCAGCAGGCTACTTTCCCTTAGGCCTTTGAATGACCCATTAAAAGTTGTTCTTGGGTCAATTACCAGGTTGCTAAACGAAACGAGTCCATTATCTAACCCACCAGCATTATTAGAGGACCTCGAAGGGGTTGCCACATTTTTAAGACCCAACACATTAGTAGTGTCTCTACTTCGGCGACTAAAGTGGCCCACATTATACATACTAGCCCCAGCACCTTGGTTTCCTTCAATTACTATTTCTTTCCCCTTTCTCTGCTGTGTATCCTGAATTTTCTCATTCTTCCCAGATTTAATGACAACGTTACCTTCCTTTTCTGTCAATGCCATTAAACGGTAACCTTCATTTTTTTTTCCGTAATTCTAGACCCTGAGTTCACTGGATCCCTTGATTTCTTGAGGGATCTCTTCTCCACCAACATCCACGGGTCGTAACCATCAATTTTCTCCCCCGTTTCATCAACGACCATGCTCACAGCCTCCGTCAAATATTCTGACGAAGGCATCGTTCTTCCAAAATTGGGTTCAGAGACCCTAAAAGGACAAATTTCTTTTACATGACCATACTATCCACAGTGGAAACAGGCCGTTGGTAAGAATTCGTACTCGACCCTCTGTATTTTCCCATTGATTAAGACTTGGGACACCAACGGTTTATCCAAGTTAACATACACAGCCATACGGACGAATCGACCTCTGATCCTGTTGTCTGTGTTCATATCCAGTTCGGCAACCTTACCAATTAACCCCCTATTTCTGTCAGAATTTTCCTCTTGTAAAAGTATCCTGGTAAGCTCGAAAGTCTTATCCACGACACTACGACACTAGGAAATGTCTGTGCTCGGTTAAAAGACATTGACCAAGGTTGAACTATCAGGTATTACCCAAAAATGATCCAAGGTCCTTTTGAGAGCGCCTTTTCACAATCCAATTTTTTTTTTTTAAATTTAGCCAAGAAGTAGCCATTCTCAATATCCATAAACTGGAACGGGGACGATGACTTCCATAAACTGTAAATTTTATTATGTAACACCGAGTATCCAATGTTACGTCCCAAAAGCTTTAGTACCAAAGTGTTTTCCATATCCCAAATAAGAATCTGGTGAATCCTATCATAGAATTCGATTGAAGAAGTGCCATTAATTACCGACTTCTGAATATCTCCTTCCAGTTACTCAAATTCCTCCTCCTCCTCTAAACCTTTATCCTCATTATTGGATGAAATTCCAACAAGCTTGTCCTTCCAAGAAATAACTCGTACGTTCGTCAGATCCACCAACACTTCTCTGTTCACACTTTCATCATTATCCATAAACTAAACTTTTTTAGGGATTAAATCTTCCATCGAACCACCTTCAGAACCAAAATTTTCACAGAGAGAATCCATGCAAGAATTTTCAAATAAAATAATGATACATATGCAAATTTAGATCAATTAACCTTCTCAAAGAGCTTCAGCTTTACTTTAGAATTTTCATTTTCGTAAAAACTCAATTTTCATTAAATTGGTGCAAATGTAAAATGTCAATCTATATTGCTTTATATTATATTTAATATAAAAAATAGTTTCTAATGGTCAATTTTTTCATTAAAAGAATTTCTGAAAACTAATACACCGAAATTTTAACCTTTATACAAGGAAATAAAAATAGAAATTGAGATTTTTTTTTTTT
>CM025143.1:6668900-6683437 GCA_013467495.1 Gossypium gossypioides | reverse complement strand
GGGACATAGTGACCAGTATCCATTTAACACGCTTTCTAATGGTCTCCTGCACAATTACAAAGTTCATTAGCTCACCCTTAGGCCCCATTCGGCCCTTATGGTCAATAAAAGACTCAATTTTCAAATTTTATTAACTTTAAGAAAACTCACCAAAACATAATGATGATGCTTGTTTCCAAGTTCCTAAAGTGAGAAAATTAGTTTAATGCTACACTGAATTACGACAAATCATAACCTCTTTTCTTTATATTTTTATTGCACATTAGGGACAATGTGTCGAATAAAGTGTGGGGTGACTTAGGAAAATTTTTAAATTTTTTCTATTATATTACTTTATTTTCTTTCTTTAATTTATAGTTTTTAATTTTTAATTGCATGTTTTCTATGTACCTGAGCTTGTAGAAATACAAGTGATTAGTTAGGAGTATATACCTAGGTTGGTTGTTTAACTTGTAAATTTAGCAAAACAATGAATAATTTAGGTTGTTTATATTTAGATTAATTTGTTCAGTTTATTAAACTGTAAATAGGAAAAAAAAGATTAAATATGCCAAGTGATAAAGGTAGATACGAATAGGTAATTATATTTGTAGAAGTATAGGATGTTCGAATTAAAAAATATCTCAATCGTTTTGGCACAAAACAATAAATAAATAAAATCATAAGGGTTTATATGGAGAAATATTACTGCATTAGAGTTCAAAGCATGGACAAAAATAAACTGAGTAGGAAAAAAATTTGAACTGACAATACCCTTCAAAAATAAATACTATATTCGTATATGTATTTTGATGGAGACATATATTTAATTTTATTTAACTTATTTACTTTGTAATTTATTGAATTAATATGTTTAGGTGTAAATAATTGTAAATTGTTTAAATTTCTAGCTAGACTTGTATATTTAGGCAAATTTCCCTAGTGTCCATGGTCCGTTCCAATCTCATGTATTAAGCCGGCTTAAGTACATTGTTTAGATATAGTTTTTATTTTGGTTTTGGTTAGTTTTCATGGGGAAAAGCAAAAATTTAAGTGTAGGGGTATTTGACCTGTCGTCAAATGTAGTAGTTAATTCAGGTCAATTCTGCACTTAAAGAGCTTGTTTCCTAGGAAATTTAGTATTTAATATTATGTTTTTTATATTTAGTATTTAGGATTAAAAATTAATAAAAATAAGTGTTTTTAACACATTTTAAGTGTTGATGACCTATTAGGCCAACACAAGCTATAGGTAGGATTAATTTGTGTATTTAAGTGTGTAGAAGGCTTAATTTTAGGCCCAATTAACATAGGAAATTGGGGCAAGTGATGAACAAGCTTCTCGAGCCATGAAAGCATCAAAAGAAACATTCAAAGCCAGAAAAAGACTGTCATTTTAAGATATGCAGTGTCTGTAATAGCCCATTTTCAGTGAAATCAAAATAGTGGTTTCGAGACCACAAATTTGAGGTTAAAAGAAAATTTATTTTAATATTATTTTATGGTCTACAGTATGATAGAAATATAGTTTAAAAATTTTGTTAAGAAATTTTACCGTTTACATGTCTAATTTGATGAAAAGGACCAAATTGCATAAAGTGTAAATGTTGAATTCTAGTAGCTAAAGGTATCAAATAGCTATGGAATTTGAAATTTGAGGTCCTTATATGGAAAATAGACCATTTAGAGGAGTTAGTAGATAAGGATGATTATTCATCATTCGAAATTAAAGAAATATTAAAGTTAATTTTGGAAAGATGATAAAATAATAATGATAAATGAAATAAATAATTAAATTAATATCATTTTCATCATCTTTCCTAAAACAAAAACTTGGAAACCCTAGCCATGAAAGTTAAGTTCTAGCAAACTTATTTGGCTTAATTAGGTATGTATTCTTGTCCTGTTTTTAATTATTTTTATGTTTTCGAGATCGTAATAGCTTAATCTAGCTATCTCAAGGGATTAATTTGCAAAAATATTAAAATATTAGGGTTTTCCCATGGATGAGTATAGTTAAATTTTGAAGTTTTATGGTAGGAAATGAAAGGTTGTTAGATAAATAACTTTTGTAAAGAGAATTTTAATGAAATTATGATTTAGGGACTAAATTGAAAAGATGATAAATTCATGGAAAATTCTAAATTTTATGAAATTCATGGGCTGCTATTGTTATATATGAAAATTGGCTAGGCTTGAAATAAGGATTAAATTTTATGAATTTCATTTTCTGATCCTAGGGACAAAATCGTAATTAATTAAAAGTATAGGGGCAAAATAATGATTTTTCCAAAGATATGTGTTGGATTAAATTAAATATGAATTATATTAAATTGAGTTAAATTCATCCATATAGATTCGGATAGACCTAATACGAAGTTAGATCGAGGAAAAGAGAGTATCGGATTAGTAGCCTTTGTATCTACGAACATTTGTCGAGGTAAGTTCGTATAACTAAATTGTATATTTAAATGTTTTAAATTGAATATTTTTTTTTGTGATTTATACAAATTTCCATGCATAATTATGATCACATATCCGATAAGTACTGAGCCCCGTTTGAACCTTAGAAAATCGATGGATACAAATGACATGTCATTAAGGGTTCCCGATTGGTTGTGGTCCTGCATGTGTTGGGAACTCACCATGGCTCTCATGAGCTTTCCGATTAATGGCTCTCTTGAGCTTCCCGTTATACAGCTCGTATGAGCTTCCCGATATTTGGCTCGCAAGAACTTCCCGTTACTCAGCTCACATGAGCTTCCCGTTACATGGCTCGAAAAAGCTTCCCGTTTACATGCTTGTATAAGCATACCTGTATATGAATTAATAGATTACATATTTATAAACTTCGTGTGTACGACCCGAGTATCCAACGATATTTTAAATGGTTTAACGAGCAAAGTTCTGATATGAGATAATATGAGTTCAAAACGAACTATTACCCATATATACATAGAGTACATGGAAATAATATTACTTGACATACTGAAGCATGAAATGGTTGTTATATGTATGTGGAACTTGCTTGATGACTTTGTTCATCCATGATGATGGGCTATTATATGTGCTTACATGGCTAACGTGTTGAAGATATGTGTTTAGGCTTTTGGCCAAGTTGATTGGAATATGTTTTGTATGCTTACCTTAAATTTAATTAAACGGTAAGTTAATTTCTATGTTATACGAACTTACTAAGCTTAAATGCTTACTCTGTTTTATTTTTCCTATTTTATAGTAACTCGGAAGCTCGTTTTGGTTGGAAGTTGGTCGGAGCTACTTCACACTATCCATCGGCCTTTTCGTTACATATAGTAAACTAATTTTGGTTATAATGGCATGTATAGATTAATTTGGCCAATGTTGGCATAAAATTATCTTGTTGAGACTAGCCATTAAAGTGGCTTGTGTTTGATATATTTTGATATGTATGTTTGTTACAAATATGCATATATTGGTATGGTTGAATGATGAATAATTTATAAGCATGTTGAAGATTGGTTTGAGATAGTATGTTTGGTACAAATATGCATATATTTGTATTTTGTTAATTTGGTAAGTTTGGATACTTGGATATATGTGGTGATATGTCATGTATAAAACTTGATTTTGGCTTGATTTGAATGCCTTGTTATGGTTTGTTGATGTCCAAAAATGTTGAGATAGGTTGATGATAAGTTGGGTGAGAAATGTGGCTTGAAAATGACCTATTTTTGTCCACACAGGTGTGTGTGTCTCAGCCGTGTGCAACACACGGCCAAATGACACGGCCGTGTGTCCTCTGTATCTAATTAAATTGCAAAATAGAATGCTCACACAGCCTAACAAATAGGCGTGTGGCTTGGCCGTGTGGCCCAAGTTAAAGAGCTTATAAGTTTGGACACGGGCTGGGACATGGTCGTGTGTCCCTATTTCAAATGCCCACATAGCCTGAGACACGGGTGTGTCTCTTGGCCGTGTGAGCCACACGGCCTAACCACACGGGCGTATGTCTCCTGCACCTTTGAAAAAAATTTAATATTTTTTGAAAAATTCTCTGAGTACCTGGTTTAGTCCCGACCTGTTTCTAATGTGCATTTTGGGCCTCGAGGGCTCACATAAGGGACAATATGATTGATTTTGATTGGTTTCTGATATGAATGCTAAATGATATGAAATGTCTGTTATATGATCTGTAAACTCAGGTAATGCTCCGTAACCCTGTTCCGGTGACGGATACGGGTTAGGGGTGTTACAATGTCTGTGGTGCGCAATGCAGCCTGTGTTGAGCCATAGCAACCCTGTGTTGAGCCATATCCTGAATGTGGGCAACAAGCAAGGATGACGTTGGCAACTGTATTTTGCAGATTCTTATAGATTTTATTTCTTACTTGCGCCCAAAGTATCGGGGCATATCAGGCATAAAATGCACATATTTTAGCCTATAAATAAGAGGCTTCTGTACACAAATTAGGGAATTAAGCAATCAAACCATTCATCAGACATAGGTTTTAGTTTTCTTTTCTTTTATGTTTGTTTAGCCGAAACTTTTTTATTCCGATGTGAAGGCAATAACAAGTAAAGATTGCTCCGAATCTATGCTTCAATATATATTCACGAGCATTCTCTTTACTCTTCTATTTTATTCTTTTATTTATATTTCGTTAGTCTGATCAACTAATGTTTGTATGAATATTAGAATAAATCTTTTGCTTTATTCATATATTTCATGATTCATTTATTGAACTGATTAATTCATCACGTCCATTAACTAACAAAAGAATAAGAGTTCATAATAGGATTAGTTTATATAGATTACGCGTTCCTAAACCCTAGGCCTGACAACCTTAGGGCGTTATCATAGGGGAGACGAGATCGGGAGATAAGTCGAATCGAGTAAATAGTAGTTTATCTTGGTGGAGAAAGTAAGGTCGGGAGATAACCGTGTATTTGTTAATTAATTAATTAGTAGAAGTCGGGAGGTAATATCAGTTAATTAATAGTTAATCCATATTTAAACCTGAATTTTGAAATTAGTTAATCTTCGGTTTATTAATTAGGGATTTAATTGATCATAGGCTGGAGGCTCGTGTTGTCAACACTAAGAATAGGAAAGTCCATTAGGTTAATTTAGGTTTAATAATTTAATTAAGTTTAAAAATATATTAATTTGGACTGACACTACTAATTCGTGACTCAATTATATTAGTAATTATTTTTTGTAATTAATTTAATAATAGTTTCTCTAATCTGCAATCTCATGGGTATGATCCTCAGAATACTTACCAGTGTTTCGTTGTAAACTTAATTATATTAAAATTTGACTCATGCACTTGCAGACATCGCCGCTCTAATCTCTTATATTTTTTGTGTTATATTTTTACTATAATGCAGTCAAAGACCAATGCCTGATACTCTCTGTATCGATTGTTGGTGGACATAGACCTTGATCTGGTCATAACCATGTTTCCTGATACTTGTATTCATCTCTTCCGTAACTACGGGTTCTTACTAGAAGATCTCTTCCTAATATCCTCTTTTCTTTGGAAAACTACTGCTCACACTGCAACCCAATAGTACCCAACTTTTTCAGCCTATTTCTTTAAGATGCTTCGTTAGATCAATGGTTTCCAACATACCATTTCCTATTCATGTATTTAATGAAGGTTACTACCCTTGGTAGATCAAAAAGATTTTTACCGTGTTTCATGGTCCTGACAAACTTTTGTTTTCCACAGTTCTCTAGCCAACTTTATTGGTCATTCAGCCTTGAGCTGGCATTCCCTCCAATTAAGACTCTAGTCAGTCTTCCAAATCTTTCAACTACCTCTTTGTCAAATTACAAATTAAGACTACATTCCATTATTGGCTATTCTGTATCTGCTTAACAATATGGGATCTACGGGCTCCCTAGCTGACTCTCGTTGATGTGTATTACATTTACCTCATTATCTAAGGAGTCTCTCATTTCTTTCACCCTACTGGGTTGAGACGCTTCTTTGGCTCCACTCATCCTCTTCTATGGTGAATTCTCTCATTATCCCACTAGTCTGTGTTTCCCAAACGTACCAAGTGCATTCGATCTGGTGACTTATTGCACCACTCATACTGCGAATTATTCTTTAAACCTTGGCGGGTCTCCTGGTATACTTATCTATGGGCTTTTCACGTATAACTCCATGTTTAACATCCTTACGGACTTCCTCATGTTTAGTGTCCCGACCAACCCTCTATGTTGCCATGGTCGAACAATGGTCTTACATATTATTCCCCATGTTTAATGTCTTAGAAGACTCCATTGGTGTTGCCTTATAGAGTCTGTTGGTCGCGCGGTGTTGCTCTATGGAACCTAATAATCGTCATCATGGTGTCGCTCTAGCGAGCTATTCGATATCATTTCGTATCATTTCCAATATTAATGGTCGAACATCGCAGTGTTCCTTTGGCAAGGCCAGGAGCTTTGCACATCTCGGTTTTCACCCAGCAACATCGGATTATGGTAAATGAAAACTTCATTTCCCAAATCCTAACTTTATATAACCCATCAATAATTTCCCCTCCGTAGTCTGCCATTATAAACATGCAAATCATGCATTGCACTCACACTATGACACTATATACCCACACAAGATACGCCAAATATTCAAACATCGAGACGTATCCATAGAAAATGAACAATCATTATTACAACATTCACAATCAAGTTTCTAGAAACAATACATAATAGAAAATGAGGTATTTTGGTTTAGAAGCACAGCACTTTAGTTCACCCAAAAAGTGGAGTGAAAAAACTCACATTGCTTCTTATCCTTAATAGCTTAGCTTGTCCAAACGCCAGAGCCTCCTTTTTCATGGCAGCTAAACATGACAACCATTTATCGATTAAACTAAAGGTGTTCAACCCTTAAAAACCCAAAATCTATAATTACACAAATGCTTTTAAGAGTTCTTACTCTACTTCATTCTTTCATCAACAGGTACAGAGAGGTAAGGAAGCTTACCAATTCCTCTATTTCTCTACTACCAAACTCCAATTCACACGATTGCCACGACATGCAGAGCTTCCTTCAGCTACATACTCTTCTTCTTTGAAGTGACTAAAGAAGATGGTGCTACGGGGAGAAAAAAATTAGTAAATAGAATTGAGAAAATTCTGTCTCCACAAACACCTAAATATATACTCCCTTTACACGACCTTCAACGACTATCTCAACCATTCATCCTTAATCATTTTGTCTCCCACTATGAAACTGACTGGTTCTAATCCATCTAAACCAGACTTGAAATCTAATAATTTACTCGTCAATCATAAATTGTTCCCAAAATTCCAAGTAAAGACCTCCAACTTTCCTTGAGTTTAATTAAATCTTCAAAATTCATTAAAATTAGATTTTACTTAGAGATTTGGGTGTGACAACTCTCCTACCCTTAAAGAAAATTTCGTCATCAAAATTTCCTCTCTTACTTAAAATTTTAAGGCAGGCTACAAACAAATTTACCTTTTTCTTTGATGATCCTATGCATACCTAGAAGCAAACTCTTCTGCTGTCTCTAACAATCATTTCACTGCTCTAACACTTGTAAACTCATCCTGAACTTATCCTACTCAAATTGAGGCTATATCCTTACTCTATATAGGAGAGATCATGGGGGTGACAATGAGGGTGATGGGGCTGGATCTAGTGGCCACGAGGCAAGCGCCCCAGTGGAAACCTCATTTTTTTCATTGTACCACGTCCTAGGAGGAAATGTTCGATTATCTAGGTGTTAGATGGGTACAACTGTCGAACTTCGCCTATGATTTTTCCCTTGTTCATGAAGAGTGTCAGCTGAGTGACAACTCTGAGGCATTATTCTTTCTCTCTATTTTTTGGAGGTTGGATTTCATCTCCCACTTCATCCTTTCTTCTATATTGTACTTAATGAGTACGGAATCGCACTAGGGCAAATCGTCGGCTTCTCTTGGTGAACTTGGGCTACCTACTTTATTGACTGCAGCCTGAAGGCAGAGACACCCATCATTGGTGTTTTCTAGTGGATATATCAATTGAAAGTGACCACCCTATGGTCCACTACTGGGTTGACCTATTTTAGTACTCGCCAAGGGCTTGAGCACATAATTATAAATTAGGCTTCAAACCTTCACCTCAATAGAAATAACTTCATCCTGGTGAGGTGTAATCTAAGGGGTGGATTTGGGTTCTCAACCTAATGGTCTATTCCTTTTGAATCTGTTTGTACTTGCCGAAAACCCTAGTGAGGCCGTAGAGAAGCAATTTGTTCACTAGAAGTTGGGTCATTCCCTCATGTTGGAGAGCTTTATCATCGACAGAAACGATTTTTACTTTTATTTAGACAACCATAGCCTAAATAGTTATAGGCCCGAAAATACTACTGTAGGGGTTGATCCCTAGGTCGTACATCCCTCTTACACAATGTGGCCTTACAATTCCACGAATGACATGGCCGTTGTTTTAGTTGAAAGGAAGGAGGAACCCTCACACTTCTTCTACACCTACTGCAGGTAGTTCATGCGCAATTGGTCTACTCCACCATCAACAATTGTTGGTGAGTCCTTGATATTCATTTGATTCCATGTATGCCTGACCCTAACTTTTTTTTTTGTAAGTTCCACCCAATCTTCCACAAAGTCTCAAACTTCTAGTAGTATGGACATGGATGCTATCATGGAAAGGGCATAGAAAGTCAGTAATGACGCTGATGTAAGAGTACAGGTGGAAAATAGTAGTCGTAAGAGGCTAAAGGCTAAAGGGGGCTCTCAAAGTACCGAAGAGAGCTGTGGTAGTAGGTTGGTCCATCGTAGGCGAGGCAAGAAACCAGTCAGCTCAGAGAGGTAGCTTACTTTACCTATCCTCCCTTCCCATCTCGAGTCTTAGAGGGAGCCCACCTCTCCAATAGACTTGATGCCCCTTGTTCAAAGTCTGTTTAATGAGTCTACTCCTCACACTACCCTTTTTGCACCGTCATCTAACCCTACTGAATCAATGCAATATCCATTTTCTTTGAGTAGGACATCAAACTTACTCCTATGGAAGGTCCATTTTGCTGCAGGCCAGCATCTTTTCTCCCCTAAATCAGTTAGCAATGGGAGAGGGGTCTGCCCCAAGAATTGAAGGAATGTACTCTCCCCTCCTCCTCTAAAACTCATAAACCATCTCTCTTTGAGTTGATGAACTCCTACCAGATAGTGGTAGAAGAATGTAGCTTACTTGGTTGGGCCTTTCATGAACAATGTGGTGAGAAAGAAGCTAAACGGTTTCCATTCGAGGTAACCTTAGCCTCTTCAAATTAAGAATTGGCCCAACTCTGTAAAGCACAGAAGTTCGCAGCCTACAAAATTCAGGAGTTCGTCGAGTATGCCTCCATCTAGGAGTTTAAGTACAACTCCTTAAAGATTGAATTTGGGAGTAGGGTTTGCTAGTTAGAGGATCGGATTAAGTCATAGAAGGAACATCACTTGGCGGACTTAGAGAGGATCTAGAAGGAAAACAATAAAGCCTTGGAGTGATAAAAATTAGATTTCGTGGCAAGATTTGGGGTTATATTTCCAAGCTGAGGTCTAATTTCATCCTTCGTCCCTAAGTTGTCTTGGGCCCTTTTGATGTAAGCCAAGAGGACTTTACCTGCCTGCGTCATTATGCCGACAAGGATTTGGGCTTCAATGTGATGAGTCCTTCGAGTGTTGAGTGAGAATAGCTTGAGAAGAAATTAAAAGATTCTAATAGTATCTTCTTCTCACCTGAGCCTGATCGCACCACTCCTACTCCTATAAAGGAAAACGTAGAAGAAATGGTTGATCTGTCAGCTGATGATAATGTTTAATCCGCTCTTGTATTTGTGCTAATTTTTCATAGTAATGAAAACTCCCATATTTTTCCTTCCTTTTGTTATTTTTCAATATATTTATCGCCAATCTACTAATGATCCACCAACCTATTCGTCAACCTACAATTATTCTTGTCACATTTACTATCTTATAACAACTTCTGTGGGACCAACCTAAATCTAATGTAATATGTATATAGGGGCTATTCTTTAACTTCCTATGTCCAAAGGATTAACTAAACTGAAGCTCTGGTACCACTCAATTTGTAACACCCTTTACCCAACCCGATCGCCAAGTTTGGGTATCAAATGTCACAAAAGTTAGAATAACTTAACACACTTTTATTCTTATTTCAAAACATTCTTAGACAACTTAAGCCTTCAAATTACTCTATGAAATCTATACACACATCATATTGGTTCCAAGTTCTTACAACCTGACACTTTTAATTATCCAATCAATTAATTACAATTTACAATTGAACCCTGTATAGACTCTGTCAACTTCAACCTTGAGGTGTGGCCTCTACGAGTGCCCCTCTACATATATGAACAATTGCCGCACACCACTTTAGTTCGACACCATCTGGCTTGGTCCCTTTTGAATTTCGAGTCTTTACCTAACCTGCACTAAAGTAGTAATTTTGTAAGTTCGAAAGAACTTAGTGAGTTCTACATATAAAATTTATGTAAGACTGCATAAATTTTAAGAAAATTAAGACTTTTGGCTTAGAATTAAACTCCCTAAATGTCATAGGAAAATTTGTGAACTTAGTTAGCAAGGCCAATGCCTGATACTCTCTGTGCCAATTGTTGGTGAACATAAACCCTGGTCTGGTCATAACCATGTTCCCTCATGGGTTTCACCCTATTTATCTTGGTTCCACATCCCTAATACTTGTATTCAATTCTTTTGACTGGAAACGCTTAACATTTACCCAAATGATTATCTTAACTGTGAATCATTACTAGAATACGATCTCTTCCTAATATCCTCTTTTCCTTGGAGAACTAGTGCTCACAGTGCAGCGCTACAGTACCCACCTTTTTCAATCTGTTTCTTTAATATGCTTCGTTAGATCGATGATTTCTGACATGCCATTCCTACTCAGTTATTTCGTGACGATTACTACCCTTGGTAGATTAAAGAGATTTTTACCATGTTTCATGGTCTTGACGAACTTCTATTTTTCACAGTTCTCTAGTAGACTTTATTGATCATTCAACCTTGAGCTGGCATTTCCTCCCATAAAGACTCTAGTCGATCTTCCAAATCTTTCGACTACCTCTTTGTCGAATTACAAATTAAGACTACATCCCATTATAGCCTATTCCATATCTTCTTAACAATGTGGAATCCGCAGATTCCCTAGCAGACTCTCATTGATGCGTATTACGTTTACCTCCTTATCTAAGGAGTCTTTTTCTCCTTTCACCCTATTTGGTTGAGACACTTCTTTGGCTTCACTCATCCTCACCTACGAAGAATTCTTTCATTATCCTACTAGTCTGTGCTTTCCAGAAGCACCAAGTTCATTTGGTCTGGTGATTTATTACACCAGTCATACTGCGAATTCTACTTTATACCTTGACCAGTCTCCTGGTATACTGATTTGAGGACTTCGTACGTATAACCCCATGTTTAACGTCCTGGCAGACTTCCTCGTGTGGTGGACCCTCTATGTTGCCATGGCCGAGCCATGGTGTTACACTCTAAACCATTTTGACGTGTCGCCCCGAAAGACCTTACTGTCACCATGGTGTCCCCCCATAGAGCTTACTAATAGTCATCCCGTGTTACTCTATGGAACCTAATAATCATTGTCACGATGTTGCTTTAGCAAGCTATCTGATATTACTTTGTATCATTTCCAGCCTTCATGCTCGAACATCGCAGTCCCTCTTCGTAAGGCTTGGAGCTTCGCACGTCTTGGTTTGCACCCAGTAACAACGGATTGCGGTAAACGAAAACTCCAGTTCCCAAATCCTAACTTCATCTAACCCATCAATAATTTCCCCTCCGTACTCCACCATGATAAACATGCAAATCATGTATTGCACACACACTATGACATTATATACCCATACACGGTACGCTAAATATTCAAACATCGAGACGTATCCATAGACAAATAACAATCATTCTTACAACATTCATAATCAAGTTTCTAAACACAATAAGAAACAAACAAGGAGGTATTTTGGTCCAAAAGCATAGCACCTTAGTTCACTCAAGAAGTAGAGTACAGAAATTCACCTTGCTTCTTATCCTTGACAGCTTAGCTTGTCCAAATGTCAGAGCCTTATTTGTCTTGAAAACTAAGCATGACAACCATTTATCAGTTAAACTAAAGGTGTTCAACCCTTAAAAACCCAGAATCCATAATTATACATAAGCTTTTAAGAGTTCTTACTCTACTTCATTCTTCCATACTCAAGTACAGAGAGGTAAGTAAGCTTACTAGTTCCTCCATTTCTTTACTACTAGACTCTAATTCACACAACTGCTATGACATGAAGAGCTTCTTTTAGTTACATCTTTTTTTTCTTCAAAGCGACTAAAGAATATGGTGCTATGGAGAGAAAAAATTAGTAAACAGAATTGAGAAAATTCTATCTCCACAAACACCAAAATATATACTCCCTTTACACGACCTTCATTGACCATCTCAACCATTCATCCCTAATCATTTGGCTCCCACTATGGACCCAGCCAGTTCAAATCTAACTAAACCAGAGTTGAAATCTAATTATTTACTCGTTAATCAAAAATTTTCCCAGAATTCCAGGTAAAGGCCGCCAACTTTCTTTGAGTTCAATTAAATCCTCAAAATTCCTATAAATTAGAGTTTACTTAGAGATCTGAGTGTGACTGAATAGGTAAGGAGAGATCGGTTGCCCGATGCTAAGTTAGCACCTAGAACAAATTTACAAAAATATGTTGAAGACATCTTCGCGTCGAAGATTTTACCTTTGGTTAGAGCTATTTCCCATTGATTTTTCAAAAATTTTAATTATTTCCTTCTTTGTTTTAAGCTTTTAATTTAAATTCGTTTTTAATTTAATTTTAGTTTTTGATTTCATAAAAAAAACCCTCCAATTTACTTTAATTATTTTTTTCTTGAAGAAATAAAGTTATTACTGATTTTTATGGATACGATCCTACTTTACGATTTTACTAATTCATATTTTTAGAGTAGGTTTTATTTTTGTTGGTTGTGACGACCTTACAATAGAATAAAGCTCCCTCTTCTCCACTCAACAATTTTCCCTTTTCCCCTTGCTTGAAGCTTCTTTTTCGAAGCTATTTAATAAATTACAATAAGTACCCACAATAAATAATCATAATAAATGCTCAATTACTTATCATCCTCTTAAAGAAATGCTTAAATAAATATGATAAGGTGAAAAGAATATCTCATTTGAACTTTCTCACTCTAATCCAAGTAAACCCTCTGTTTTTGGGTGAAAAAGATGGTGAAAACAAGTCAAGAATGTGGTTTTCTAGTAGATTTTCAAGAGAAGATGAATGTTGAAATTTAGAAAGGAATTGAAAAGAAAGTGTCAAAACAATGAAGAGAAAATGTTCTCTTCTTTTGCTAAAGGGTGGGGGACCTTGGAAGAGGAACATGAGATTTTTCTCATCTTTTATGAATTTCAAAATTAAGAGGTGAAATTCAAAGAAATGGGTGGTCCACAATAACCCTTGTATATAAAATTCAATCTAATCTAATGGCTCTAATAATACCTTTTGATAACTCTCGCATTCACTTTATCACTAATTTTCTTTGTTTTTCATGCACTTCTCAAAAACATCGAAAATCTTAGGGCACTACATAAGTCTTTTTTAATTCGACTTAAAGGGTGAAGTTAGTCGAAATTTAATGGGAATATAAGGTTAACGGGTAAATATATCTTTGAATCTAAACACGATAATGTAATTTTAGAATGATATATTACCCACAAGGATATGAGATTACTTGAGGAATACGTAAGAAATTCCAGGTAAAATAAGAACTAAAAAGTAACTAACTCTACTTATAAATTATGTATATAAATATATTTTAACAACTAAATATAGTTTCAGTTAAAATCTCAATTTCTTTAGATTGTGTTTTGACACTATAAAATAATTAGATGAAAATGTGTGTCGAAACCTCTATTTTTGAAATCGACTTTTTATTTTAAAATTAAAATAGAGTCGTCACCAATCTTTTTTTATGAGGTGTGATTGAATCACCTCGTAATTTGATCATTTTAATAAAAGGTTTGATTTACTAAAACAATGATTTTCGATCTACAAAATCCAGGAAATAGGTTCGGGAGTCGGTTAATCATGAGGAAGGATTAGCACCCTTGTGATGCCCAAAATTGGTACCTAGTTGATTACTTGATGTCTTAGTGTCGAGAATTGAAATTTTGAAGAGAATTTAAAACACGATCCCTCTTTGTATTAAGATATTACTTAACTAAATTAAATTTAATATAAAAGACCTTATTCTGAGTTAATCGAGAAGAAGGATCACGCTCCGTGAGTTAGGACACGATGCCTCTAGTTCTCGAAAACCAGAATAATCGTCGTTTGATCGTTACCTAAATCTTGTTTTTTGTTATTTTAAATAGGATATTCGATTCCTTCGGTTTTAGGAAGATGACATACTCCGTAAGTTAGAAGCACAACTCCTCGAATTCCAAAAATAATGAACATTGCCTCGGTTTTAAGTATTTTCTAT
>CM025143.1:6624749-6642413 GCA_013467495.1 Gossypium gossypioides | reverse complement strand
TCGGCCTACCTGAATTAAATTTATTTTATATTATTTTACATATATTTTTTAAAATAATATAATACATCA
The DNA here is from genome assembly GCA_013467495.1 of Gossypium gossypioides. Lineage (NCBI taxonomy): Eukaryota > Viridiplantae > Streptophyta > Magnoliopsida > Malvales > Malvaceae > Gossypium > Gossypium gossypioides. Next base: position 6,642,344 of record CM025143.1, on the reverse strand, counting down.
AATACATTAAAAACATTAAAATAAATGTTTTCCAACAAATTGAAAATACATTAAAAAAAAAGTCTTTGTACTTAAATAACACTAAGATAGTTGCAACTTAGCAAAAAAATGTCTCTAAAATAGTAGCAATATAATAGCAAAATGGCAACAAAACAGTAGAAAATAGCAGCAAAACAACAACAAAAAATAGCAAGAAAAAAAGGCAAATTCGAGCCGGGTTGGGCCTGGGCCAAAAAATCTTACCCAAGTCCCACTTGTTTAGAAAATGGGCCTTATTTTTGTCCAAGCCCATTTTTCAGGTGTATATTTTTTTGTCAAACCCTCCAACTTTTCGGGCGAGGCTACAGGCTTGGGCGGGTGGCTCAACCTATGATCAGGTCTAGTGGCTACTTGTAAGGCAACCAAAAAAATGTTTAAAGAGAGGTTCAAGATTAGAAAGAACTTGTGGATCTTTACAAAGCTTAGGTTTTTAGGGTATTTGTGATCGCACCTCTGTGTACGTGCTTCAAGCAAAGAAAATTGCAAATAGATATAGAATATGTAGTGTACTGCAAGTGTAACAAATTTAGTTGTAATATTTATATAAGATATAAAATGGAATACCTTACGAATTTTTCCAAGGATTGAACCAACAGGAGATTGGGGATAAAATCGAATTACAAGCAATGAACATGCGAGATGAGAAGTCTAAGTAACTATTTATCTCACAACTATAGTACGAAAAATTTAAAAAAAAATAGGTTAAATGCTAAAGCTAAATCAAGGACCTAGTTGCAAAAAAAAATCAAAATTTGTAAATGAATCAATCAGGACAAAAACAGTAGTTGGTTAATTTCTTTGTTGACAATTAACTCTCATATTGGGGAATTTAATGGAATAAAATTCTAATCAAATTAATTAATACCTCTCGGCCTATAATTTACTCAATTTACAATTTAGTCCAGTTTATCTCTCGATCTAACTTAAACTAAGTAGGGACAATTGAATTTCTACACAATAAGGTCTCCTCTCAATCTCCTTTATCTATATTTTTACCAAGAGTTGTCAATTTCAAGCTTTGATTTTTTATTCAATTTAGTCAAATTATTCAATTTAATTCCTAAACCTTAACATAATTGTTCAAAACTTCGATTAACTAACTACCTAAGAAAATTAGCTCCTACTCATTTTAATCAACCAAGACCCAGTTAGTTTTAGATTCATTTATGAAATTAAATAAAATGAAAATTAAAAAGGTTTACAAATTCTCAGAGTTAATTTTGTTGAAGCCATTGTTTTGACGATTTTGATTGAGTGAAACATAAGATTACTCGTTTTTATGATCCAACTGCAAACTTTGAATAAAAAGAAATCACTAATTTCTATTATTATTTAAAGGCCAGAAATAAGAAATAAAGAAAGAAAATTTTGCATGAAATTCTTTACCATGGCTGCAACCTAAAACCAATAACTCAAGAACCCCCCTCCAAAAAAAAATTTAAAGTGTTATTCATAGTGCTTTTAATGTTGACCTAAAATAAACAAGATTGCCCCTATTTAAAACAACAAAAAATAGCCTATTTTGACTAAAAAAAGCCCTTGCAGAATTTAGACCGTAGAGCCTTGGTGTCGCGACACCAATCTTGGTGTCATAACCTTGCAAACTGAATCTTCCTAGATCTACCTGGTAGCATTGGTGTTGCGACTCTAGTTCTGGTGTCGCAACTCCGAATCCTTGAATGACTGGACTCCTACAACCTTGGTGATTGTCCTCAATGTTGAGACTTCAATAGCATATTGTCCGTCACAATTTCACCTACAATGTTGTTACTTCTTGAAATTCAACTCCCAGACTGGTGGAAAACTTCAGTGTCGTGACACTAAGGTCTGGTGTCACGACATTCATAGCAGTTTCAAGATTTCTTCATGTTTTGGCCTAAGTCACCTCCTGCACAAGCTAGAATTAGTTGTTAGGCCTAAAAAGAGAAGATTTTGTTGTTTTGGTTACAAAATACACTAAAAATACACAAATTAATTACTAAGATAGAAATCTAACAACTATTAAAACTCATAAAATAACACATAAAAATACTTAATTACAAGATCTTTAAGTGTAAAAAAGAACTTAATTTGTCATATCAAATTATGGTAGATCAAATTCTCCCACATTTAAGCCTTTGATTGTTCGCAAGCAAACACAACAAGCACTAGAAACAAGAAACATACACAAAAATGATCCTTGAGCAAGAATAATGAAAATGATTAGTCAAGAGGTATATACAATATTTATGATTCTTCTAGCATGCAACCTAAGTATGATATCTAAAGAACTTAAAACTTCTAAAGTAAATCGAGTTCACAAAATTAGAAGATGAACAAGTATGGAGGTAATCATACATAAGTGTTGTCCTTCATTTAAATCTATCAAAATAATCTAAATAGATACAATGCTTATACAAGAGGGAACTCTAGTAATTCATTTATCATAAAAACAACAAGTCAAGAATTCAAAAGTTGAAAAGTCAAAGTCACATAGGACTTTTAGGCTTGTAACGTTTTGAGGCTTAAGGATGGTTCGATTTCAAAGAAAGGATAACTTTGAAATGGTTCAAACACTAGAATCAATTTAGCACATGACATTGTTCCCTAATCACCCCCAAATATAAGCAACATTCTCACCACCTTATGTCTCCTTCTCTCACCTACCTTATTTCTCCAAAATTTTAGAGATATTCAATTCAATTTCTATAAGCATAGCCTAGCAAGCTTGTGCATTAACAAGTGAAACAAGATTATTTTTAGTTCAGGGAAAATGTTAACATTATTTTGCTAAATATCTCTTTTTCACTTTCAATGCTTTTATTTGTTCTATGCTCTTTCATCATTCGTTATGCTTTTATTCACTTGATATTTTTCATTATGCACATTAAAAACAATGATCTCTACTTATGGTATTGAATTGACTCTACACTAGTTCACTAAAGTATAAATTCTTTTAAGATCACCATTATAATTGTACCTAAACCACAATATCCATAACCTGATGTCTAATTCAATGCAATTAAAAAAAGGGGATGAATTGACTGACATTTTTTTGGATTATGGTTTCAAAAGTACGAGTTTAGTAAGAAAAGTATAATAAGGCTTGACAACAAGTGCTAGGGGTAACATAGCATTCATAGGTAGGTTATTTGGCTCAAGCTAGTCAAACAATTTCTTAGGTTACCCCTAGATATTTTAACATATGAATTCAACAAATGCTTTTCCTATGAATCACAAATAATCTAAAGTTCCAACCATGTATATCACACTCATCTATATAGCTATCTAACACATTGAATGCATTTCAACATACAAAGATTACCTCTAACCTATTGCATAATGTAATAAATTGAACTAAATAATCTAACTCTAAAAGAATAAAATTCTTTTAGTATTGTTGTAATGACTCGATTTCTAGTGGTGATGGAAAATGCGATTTCGGAACCTCACTTCTGTAAAACAAGTCCATAAATATTAAATAAGGATATCTAAGGATTTCGTATATTGATGAATTGAAATTTGGTGAAGCAATTTATCCAAAAATGTGGTTAATTAAGGCCCAAGGACTAAATTGTAAAAGTTTAATCTCTACAGATTTTGAATTAGAAAAAGGCTTGGGGATTTAAATAATAATTATTCCAAGGACTAAAATGGCTAATAGACCAATTATAAATGGATTATAGCAGGGTGTGATGTTGAATGTCGTTAGCTTAATTTGATTAAAGATTATTATTAATTAAACATGATTAAAGTGATTAATTAAGCTTAATTATAAATTAAAATAAAATTAAAACTTGACTAGAGAGATATTATCATCTTATCTAAACTCAACCGTCCACCATAATAAGCCAATGAAGAAAAGCTTTAAAACCTTGTTTAAGCATTCGACCAAAATTTCAAGTAAGTCTCTATCCATTTTTCTTTGAATTTTATAGATTTTTTTAATCATAAGAGCTTGATTAAGCTAACCCATGTATCAATTTTTTCAATTGGTGAGATTTGATAAGTTTTCATTGTTGAGAATTGGATGAATTAGGTATGATGTTGATAGAAATTAAGCTTAGATTATTAAAAGGACTAAATTGTAAAGCTTAACAAACTTGATTGTTAGCTTGTTTACATTAGGGACCAAATTGAATAAAATGAAAACCTATTATGAAATTTTGGTAGGAATAGAAAGTCTAGTGTCCCTAATGAGTAAATGTGAAATCAGATTTTAATTTGAAGCTTTAGATTGAAAGTTATGCTTGTCCCGAATTTAGGAACTAAATTGAATAAATTGAAAAATATGTTTGAACTTGTATATGATTATGAATTGGAAGGAAATTGATAGTGTTATATGTTTTATAACTATTCATAGCTAACATTGATGCGGAACCTTGAGAAGGAAAAGAAAAGCGAGAGTACTTGATGCGTGACGCGAGATCACGGTTTGTACTTTTATGATTCAGCATAGATTAATTGATTGCCTATAGTTGTTAATTAGATGATTGAATGTCAAGGTCAGTACATGGCTATATTGTAAATAGTTTTTATTTGGTTTGATATAGAATATCGATATAGAGGACTAAAATGAATAAGATAGGAAAGACATGAATTATGTAAAATATGACATGTGATATGAAAATTGGATTGAAATATGCAATGTAATATGAAATACATGTTTTTGATGATGAAATGAGAATTGTGATTATGAAAATGACATGAGATATAATATGTATTAATAATGATATATGTATTGGATCGTAAAATGAAATTGAACATTGGTACCCTATTAGGTATTCAAGCTATGTTGGATATAGTTAGCATGCAATAGGATTGGTTTGTGTACGGGTTGTGCGCTTATGCGCTAGGATGCACTTTGTGTGTGAAGATGCGCTTTGTGTGCCAGTATGCACTTTACGTGCTAGATTACCCTATTTTGATTTATCCGATGATACAGTTCGATGCTAGTTTGGTGTACTAGTTGGACGATTCGTGTATCCGTCTGAGTTTAAGTCATGTTAATAGGGTTAATAATTTTATGTTAATAGGGTTAAAAATTTTATACTTGGTAAATAGTTTTGGAATGAAATGGTATGATGATATGTGATAAAAAAATGTACATATATGAGTTTGATAAAGAAAATTTATATCTTATTGTGCAAATCTATTTAAAATGAGCACTAGGGGTCGAAACGAGTACGAATGGGTCAATAGACTCCATAAACAAGTTTGAATGGTGAGATATCATGGTAAATGATATGAGTATCATAGAACATTAATGACATATAAAGATATGTGATTATATTATTGATAATGATTGCTAATAAGAAATGGTAATAGTTAAATGGTATACATAGATCACTCAATTTGTATATATATTGATGAATGACTTTGTTACTTGCCTCATTCATCTACTCACTTGTATCTAAGATGTGAAATTGTTTGGTTTGATAGATTTTAACTTAAATAGATTATGTAATTGTGTTATATATGACCATTTATAAATGTTTACGTTATCTTGAATCATGAAAGTACCACTGAACCCTATCGCGCGTACGATTTATTTATTTCGTGAGCAAGTGCAAGTATCCTCGAAGCTCCGAGAAAGTGGAGTTAGCATCTAGATATCAATAATCAACTCAATCTAAGCTAGTATAGTTCCTTTTTATTTTTTTCAATGACATGTACCTAAGAATAGTTGGTCCCAATGTGTAAATGGCTAACATGGTTGTATATAAGTTGTGTTTATATGAAATTGGTTTTAGTTGTGCATATAAATGATGTTAATAGGTTGGTAGCTATGTTTTTGGCAAGTTTTGATTATGTGGAATGGTTGGTTTGGGGCCTTGGAGCCAATTAATGTTAAGCATGTTAAGTAGAAATCATTAGAAATAGGGACTTTATGGTCTACATGGGATGTCACAACTTCACACCCTAAATTTCGAGACATTAGGCCATCTCGTCATGACGTCCCTTGTTTGAGGTCACAATGTCGACCCTATTTTATTTTGAAAACTTTAAAATTTGGTCCTCTGGTTGGGAAGCTTGGCTATTGTCTTCAATGTCGCGACACCAAGCCTTGGAATTGCGACACCCACTTAAAATATTTTTAATTGTTTTTAGTTTAGTCCATGATCGACCCTGGGATGGTGTTGAGTTTTTGTAAGCTCGTATTTGACCTAGAAAGGATTATTTGTCGTGTTTTATGCATGCAATGCTTGTATTTGGGTATTTAATGTTGAAATTGCAAATGATTGACCGTAGTTGTTTCGATAATGAATTCAAATACATTGATATACAAATAGGCAATCACATCAATAATTACAAGCTCAAGCACCATGTAACAAACAAAAAAAAAATTTTAAAAATCATTTATGAAAAATTTTATTAAAACGAGAAATTAAACACATAAAAACACCAAACAAAGCAAATAAATTCTATGTATACCCTCACACTTAAATTGCATATTGTCCCCAATGTGCTCTCAACCTAATAGTAAGATTTTTAGGACTCCCTCTTTTTTGTGAAGCGATATGAGGTAGTTTGAGGTAATCCTCCTCTTCATTAACACTAGAATATGTAGTGCAATCCTTTCGTGGGTGACCTACATAGAAAAGAAAAGAAAACACACGAAAATAAAAGTGTATGCAAATAAAAATAAATGAAAATGAAAAACAAATAATCCAATTCCAAAATAAAATTATTCATAAGTTACATTCCCAAAAATAAAAAAGAAATTCAACTTTATGAGCTTGTGTCGGAGTTCAACTCCAACTCCATCAACATCTTCCCCTTGTCTTCCCTTCTCTTAATCCTTTTGTATACCCTCTTGATCGATTGGCGACAAGTTTCGTCCTCGTCAGGACTGTGGAAAACCACCTCATTTGTTAAACATCGTTCTAGAATGAACGTCTCATCCACGTTATGGTATTGGGGGGTTAGGCGTGTCCTACTCCATAACTTCCTCCTCCTCTTCTTCTTTCTCCTCTTCTGTGACAACCTCACCATGGTGGAAGGCAACGTAAGGATTCATTGGTCATTACGGGACATCCCATCCTTGCTGCTATGTATATCGGTCGATAAATGGCCACAGTGTGGACACCCATTGAGTAAGGAACATTACTCTTGGGGTCTTTTCGTGCTCACTACTCACCGATTGATGCTTCATTTTATTGGCACATTTCAGCTTTTTGGTTGTTAAGGAAGATGACAACTCCATCTTCTACTTTCTCCGCTAGTTCCACTCTTGAATCTGTTTCTGTTGCAATTCTCGATATTGAATGTACATTGATTCTCCAATGAGACTCTTAGAAGGTTGGAGGAATTGCTTTGTAGTTTCAATTGGAACATCAACTTTGCGACACAACTCCATTACCAAATGAGGAAAATAAATTCCTTGTTTTGGCCCACTGACGCACTTGCGCATAAAGTGATTTATCCATATTCCCAAATTTATCTTCTTTTTTTGCAAAATTGTGTAAAACAATATGACTTGAAAAGTATTTACATAAGAAACATTAAGAGAATGATGAATTCGAGTGCATATAAGTTGCACCCATATCTTTGCAAGAGGTAACATAGTGACAAGATCAAAAGAAAGTGGAAAATTGGTGCTTGGTTGTTGTTTCCATGTCCCCTGATTTTCAATTAAAAAGTTCATTATATCTTTCATATTAATATCCTGAAAATATCTCAAATCATTAGATTCAAGATAATCATTTTTATAATTTGGAGCGTTATTGATGTAATTATGTGAATGGACTGGTTGACTGAGCATAATGTAATCCTAGATTGCCGTAAGAATTTTTCTATTCAAATCCATGAATGTGAAATTATTGAAGTTAAAGGGGTAAAATTGAGTGATTCCACTCATATCATTTCATCGGTTCGAGCTAATAAGCTTTTGAATAAGGGCTATGAGGCATATTTGGCCTCTTTTATTAAGTCAAATTTTAACGAAAGCAAGATGGATAAGATCCGAACAATATGTGAGTTTCCAGATTCCGAGAGGAATTGTCTGGATTACGTCCTATTTGTGAGGTTGAATTTGCAATTGAAGTTTACTCGGGCACAGCTCTCATGTCTATTTCTTCTTATCATATGGCACTAATGGAACTAAAATAGATGAAAGTTGAATTGCAAGACCTTTTAGACCAAGGCTTTATACGTCCCAATATATTGCCTTAGGGAGGTCCAATGTTATTTTTCAAAAAGAAAGACGGGTTGATGTGGCTTTGTATTGATTTCCAATAGTAGAATAAGTTGAAAATCAAAAATAGATATCCGTCACTACGTATTGGTGATCTTTTTGATCAGTTGAAGGGTGTTGGATCTGGTGCCCTAAGTGTAGTGTTTTTGTCTATGTACACTTGTAATTTTTTTCGAATAGATTGGTTAATAAAATTATTGATGAATTACATTAATATATTTTGTATATTGTTCTCAATGGTTTTAGAATGCAAAGCAAAATGGAAGCAAATATTAACTCATTGTTGTCTAATGTTTAATGAATACTAAGTGGTATTACGAGGTCGAATCGTAATACAGAAAAGTAACTTATATTAGTAATATTAATCGGTATTACGTGATTGGATCGTAATACGGAAAGATAACTTACATTAGTAGACGAATCTAAACATGTCCGTAATCTAATCGGAAATGAACAAACCGATTGAAAGACTAATGTGTCATCTATCAAGTTCAATTGGGGACATGCTTTGTCTTGGGCATCGGAGCAATTGAATCCCAGAAGATAGAGACATAGATGTGACTGACTGGACTAACAGTACATCAGATTGGACCCAAGCAGAATAGAACCTAAATCTGTTTACGAATTTATTCACTTTTGATATTCAGAGTGTGGCATACCTTTATACTAAGTGGATGATGATCTATATATGCGTGACTCGTATACTTTGATGTAAGTAAAAGCTTGAGTTCAAGTAGATAAGGAACTGAAAGCTGGTGCGTTAGGTATACGACTTCTGTAGCATGTAGCATCATTCATTATAGTGGAATTTATATCCCAATATATGGGTAAATAATATCCTCTCATTGGAATTACATAATAAATGTAAAGTAAACGTGGCCACTAGTCATTCATCTTTGTGATGAATGACTTAATTATTATTTGATAGTAATTGACTTTTCATGAAGAAAGATGGAATGGTTACCATGAGATAAAATAGAATCATATTGGGAGAGCGAATTTATCCCAAAGAGATTAAGGATATCCTATGAGGGTAACACACTTATGACAAGGTCATTTGACGGGCACTAATCAAGTAGCTTTTGTAATGGTATGTTATTAGGGAGTGCTCAGTCATATTACTATAATGGAATGACTTTGTGACTAAATGAGTTTATAATTAATAGACAAAAAGCTGGAACTTAATTATAAATCATTTGAGCCTTAATTAAATATGTCCAGTAGGTTCCTCCACTAGCTCGTTGACACTAGAAATAACTTGAATGATGAATCAAATGAACATAAACGAATAGAAATGGTAAAGCTAAAGAAATGGGTTAAATTCAGAAATGAATGTGGTTTCTCACTTAGTATGAAAATGACCTGAGAATTAATTTAAGTTTTTTGAATTATTATTTAATTAAATAATTGTAGTTTGAAAATGGAATTAAAATAATTGACCATTATGAGTTCTGTTGAATGTAGAAATTAAATATATTTTTTTATCGTTTCTTTTACAGTAAAGTTGTAATGCTTTTAATGGGGTTAGAATTTTGTTGAGAAAATTATGTAATTGGAAAATTAATTTAATAAATAATGTCTATTTTGAGAAATAAAAAAACATGTTTTGGGTTGGATTAAATTATAAAGTGTTGGGTTAAAAGTCTTGGAAGCATATATAATTTGACCCAATACAAGAAAGACCCAAATCCCCATCATAATATATATGAGGTGAAATATGTCCTATTAGCCCCTCTCTCTTCTAGTTCAACTAGGGGATTGTTTTTCTATTAAATAGGCATGAAATGCATTCTACTAATTCAACTAGGGTTTCACTTCCACTCCATATAAATAGATGGCACCAGTAGGGCTAAAAACACAATAAGTTACACACAAATTTGAGATATTGTTATTCTGCCCGAAAATAGTAAGAAATTATTTCTAAGTATAAATTCTATTTTTCGGGAATAAAAGTTCTATCGGTTTCTATTAGAGTGACTTTTACTTTCCTATTGAAAGTAAAGTAAATAATTTTTTATTTTGTGTTTCATTCGAATTTATTCAAGCCCACACTCAAAGTAGTTTGTGGTACAAGAATAGCAGAGAATGTCCTTCGGTTGAAAACCAGGATCGACAAGGATCCGTCTAGTCCAAAACACATGTGTGATTTTGAGAAAAGTTTATTTCTAGAAATATCACTAACCGGCTCGATTTTCAAAATTATATTTTTTTCGTTGTTCAAGAAAACCATTTTCAAATTGGATTTTTTTCTATCAAATGGTGCATCGGTATTCTTCAAGATTTATTTGAGATTTGGATATTATGAGTTGAAAGTGAAAGATAGTGACATGTTGAAAATAATGTTCCGTACACAATGTGGTCATTATGAATTTCTAGTGATGCCATTGGGGCTAACAAATGCTCATGCAATGTTCATGGATCTCATGAATCGCATTTTTCAATTGCATTTGAATAAATTTGTGGTAGTCTTTATTGATGATATCCTAATATATTCAAAACCAAAGGATGAACATGATAAGCACATGAGAATTGTGTTGCAAGTGCTGCAAGAAAATCAACTATATGGGAAGCTATAACACCCTAAACCCAGCCTAGACGTTATGGCCAAATCTAGAGATGTTACGAAGAAAAGTTAGAAATTCATTTTTTTCCTTTAAAAACATCACACCCCTTTATTTAAAAGAATATGTTGTTATACTCATTCGTAAAACCATCATTTGTTTACTCTTTTAGACAAAACCATAATTTACAGCAGAAGTATAAAAGTCGTTAAGTTTTGAAAATCGAGTATGTGTTCTCAAAAATGTTTGTTTGTGTAAAATCGTTGTTTTCGTAATTTTTTTTTGTTGAGTGTCGCAAGAAACTTAAATCAAACTCAAATAAAAAAAAACAAAACCAAAAAAGTCCAAAGAGTCCCAAAATTTCAAAACTCTCAAAAAAAAAACCAGAAAATCAAATAAACTTTTAAGTAAATATAGTTTATGGAATAGTGGTCACAACTGAGCCTCCGTTGCACTGACTTGCCTATGCCTGAGGATTACCTGAACAGAACAAACAAACAAATGTGTGTTTTAAAAAAAACTCAGTGTGTAACTCAACGGAAACATAAATTCAGACTTTATCACATAGAAGAACAGATACATACATTATTTCTTTATAGAATCAGATTATCGATAGAATCATATAGAATCCAATATGCATAGTCCTTCCCCCATCCTCTACTCACCAACATCAACCATCCNAACACACCACGTGTGGTATAAAACACCCACCCAGTCCTACACACCACATAGTGTCCATACGACACTTATCAGAATAAATCGCAGCCAAGTTGCCAATATATTAGTGAAATATCACCTCACAGAATACTTCCTCCACATATACATAACCCACCCCTTACATAGATACAGATAAACATAATAACAGATAATATGCATGCTTATACATAACAAACATTATACACGTATAGGTGTGATAGATCAAATTAAACATATCATATCTCGTAAATCTCATATAAACACTATTTTTGCTATTTTCAGTCTAACAGAGTAACAGGTTTCATGCTTAAGGGCTTATTTTACCCATACAGACCTTACGGAAGGCCCACAATAGATTGAAATGATGTGTGTGACCCTAGGGAAAAGTTTTTGAAATTTGGGCCCATATGCCCGTGTGGGCCTGCACGCCTGTGTGGCCTGCACCCCGTGTGGCCCACACGCCCAAATTCGCCTAGGCTGTGTGACCCACACGACCACTTACACACTCGTCACATGGCCGTGTGTCACACACAGCCTACCACACGGCCGAATACACGTCTATGTGGCATCGAGAGGCCAGATTTTCATCTTTCATCGACTGATGTTTTCTTGCATTCTCGTTACACACCTGGTTCGATTCTAATGAAAAAGTAATCCCAAGACCACTGAACCCGACAAGAAATAGAAAACACCCACACTTAATTCATTTGAAAAGCACCAGCGATTTCTTGTCTTTCCCCTATTTTGAACGGATTGCAGAACCCGAATGCACAACAATTACAACACGAATGATGAACAAAGTTGAAGAAAAAAGCAATAGAAAATTTGCAGAGGAAGGAAAGAAGTGAGAAAAAGAACGTCAGAAAGGAGAGATTTTGGGAAAAAGAATAAAAATAAAACAAGAAATAAAAATTAAATCCCATAAAATCCCAACTCCCCCCACTATCCATTAACCAAGCAAGTCCCCTAAAACAAACCTACTAACTTATCCAACTACTACAGAGTATCAGTTCCATCCAACTTCTACTGCACAACTGGCACACACTCACAGAAGTAAAAATTAACATCCTCCGCCTACACGGGGCTTCAAACACAAGACCCTAAGGTAAGCTAACACCTTACCACTTGAACCAACAAGCTCATTCTAATATAAGTTGACCGAAAGTAATATATAAGCCAAACCACTAAAGACAAGGTTGGGATAAAAATAACATAAATTTCCAAAAGTGAGACTTGAACCCAAGACCTCAAACACACCATAAAAACACTTAGCCGTCGAAGTAAATACATATTTATGACAAAATTCACCAAAACAAATTTAAATAAATCAGGGTGTTACAAAAGCTCAGTAAATGTGAATTCTTGTTGATGGAGTCCTTATGGATCCCAAGAAGAGTGAAGCCATTTTGCAATGGAAATCACCAAGAAATGTGATTGAAGTTCGAAGCTTCCTCGGTCTAGCTGGTTATTATAGAAGATTCGTTAATGGATTTTCCAGAATACCATTTCCTATGACGATGCTTCTGTAAAAGAATGTTTCATTCGTGTGGAATAACCAGTGCCAGAAGAGTTTCGAGAAATTAAAAGCAATGTTAATAGAAGTGTAGATTCTGACCTTGCCCAAACCAGGGAAAGAATATTTAGTATTCGGTAATGCTTCACTGAGTGGATTGGGTTGTGTCTTGATACATGATGGTAAAGTGATCGCTTATGCATCTTAGTAGTCGATGTCATATGGATGTAGTTATCTGATGCATGATTTAGAGCTAGTCACTATGGTGTTTGCTCTAAAGATCTAGAGGCACTATCAGCATGGTGAAAGGTGCTATATTTATATGAATCATAGAAGTCTAAAATATCTTCTTACCAAAAAGGAGTTAAATTTGAGACAACATTGCTGGATTGAATTGTTGAATGATTATGATTGTATAATTGGTTATCATCGCGAAAAAATGAATGTGGTAGTTGATGCTTTGAGTCAAAAATCAATAATTTAGTTGAGATCAATGTTCACTCAATTGAGTATATGTGTCGATGGTAGTATGTTAGTTGAATTGAAAGTAAAATCTGTGTTAATTGAAAAAATTAGAAAGGCACAATTTGTCGAAGCTAAGCTAGTGGAGAAGAGAAGACTTGTTAAATAAGGCAATCGAAAGAATTTTTGTATCGACAAAGACAGTTGCCTTTGATTTCATAATTGAATTTGTGTACTTGACAATGCTGAATTGAAGCAATTGATTCTGCATAAAGCTCATGATGGTCCTTTTGTTATGCATCCTGGTGGTGCGAAAATGTATCGTGATTTGCAAGAATAATATTGGTGGCCAAGTATGAAAAGAGAAATTGTTGAATATATTGCAAAGTGCTAGACTTGCCAACAAGTGAAAGCTGGACATCAAGTTCCCTCTGGGTTGCTTCAACGTATTTCAATTCTTTAGTGGAAATGTGAATAAATTGCAATGAGTTTTGTTGTTGGTCTACCAACTTGTCGAATAAAAGAAATGTCACCTGGGTAATAGTTGACAGATTAACGAAATCTTCTCATTTCTAGCAGTGAGAATAAACTAGTCACTTTAGAAGCTTGTTGAGGTGTATATTCACGAGACAATAAGACTCAACCTCAAATAGACAGAAGTTCTATGTTGACTTGAAGAGAAAGAAAATTGAATATGTCATAGGCGAGAAAGTATTTCTGAAAGCCTTTCCATGGAAGAAAATTTTGCACTTTAACCGCAAAAGGAAATTAAGTCCCAGGGATATTGAGCCGTATGAAATTATTGAAAGAGTTGAGTCGATTGCCTATCATTTGGCTTTGCCATCAGAGTTGCAAAATAATTACAATGTGTTTCATGTATTAGTGTTTCAACGGTATTGATATGATCCTTCCCATGTGATACCTATGGAAGCGATTGATGTGTAACCTGATTCGCCGTATAAGGAAAAGCGAGTAAAAACTTTAGCTCGAGATGTGAAAGGGTTGAGAAATAAATGTGTGCCATTAGTGAAGGTTTTATGGCATAGTCATAACACGAAAGAGGCTACTTGGGAGACGGAAGAGATGATGAAATCGCAACATCTCCACCTATATTTAGGTAAATTTTGATGACAAAATTTCTTAAAAGATGGTAGAATAATAACAACCGACTTTTATCGGTGTCGAAAAATGCAATTTTAGAATCTCATTTTCGTAAATTGAGTTCGTAAGGATAAAATATGAATATGTATGGAGTTAGTATTAAAATAAATTAAAGAATGGTTAAGAAATTTAACTGAGAAAATCGTTAATTAAAGTTTAGAGAATAAATTGTAAAAGTCCAATTGCTTTTAAATTTTAATTACGAAAATGCTTAAGGACCTAGTAGGCAATTATCTAAAGGATCAAAATGGTTAATAAAACATTGTTTTTCTATGGGATAGTGGGAAGTGATGATGATAGTCACTACTTTGTCAGGGATTTGATAAGATATCCATGTATCTATTTATGATTGAGTTTGTTTAATTGGGCATAATAAATAAAAAAGTATCAGTATGAAATGGAAATGTATACCCTGACTTGTGATCATGACTTTGGCCATGTTTATGATGGTTAAACTAAAGGAATGTGCGTTTATATTGGTACTCTTGAAGGAATATTAAAATGTCATGTTACCAATTTGTGTTTTTAATAATATTATGTTGTTAAAAAGCTTGTTATCAAGTTTAAATGTTGCTATGATTTATCATACAATGATGGTTTTTAGTATGCTTTCACTTTAGTAAATTTGTTTTGCATTATTTGTTGGAAAAATAGGGTTAAGAAAATAATTATTTAGTTACAACATAAGTTTAAAATTTTTTTAAACCGAGCCATTATGTCATTTATAGCAATAAACCTAAACCAGAATTATACATGTGCTTTGTGTTAGGCAGACTCAAGTTTCTATTTACTTACTTTTAGTAGGAAAGTAAGTTCTCTCTATGAACTGATAAATGTTCACACTTCCTAAAAAAATAAATTTATTCTTTGCAAATAAATTAACACAACTTTTTGGCAGAATAACGATGTATGAAATTATGTGCAAATAGCTTAACTGATGTGCTCTATTTATAGAGAAAAGTACAAGAGTTCCGACTGAATAAGTCCCTGATAAAGAATATTATTTTAATAAAAAATACACTCTCACTTTAAGTGTGTGAGAGAGGGTTGTAACGATAGACTTTTACTAGTGTTAGAAAATGTGATTTCAAAACCTCATTTCCATAAATCGAGTTCACAAGGATAAAATAGGAAGATGTATGGAGTTAGTATGAAAATATATTGAAGAACGATTACGTAATTTAACTAAGAAAATAAATAATTAAAGCTCAGGGACTAAATTTTAAAAGTTTAATTGCTATTGAATTTTAATTTCGAAAATGCTTGAAGACATAGTTATCAATTACCCAAGGAACCAAAATGGATAATAAACCATTTTTTATTTAGGATAGTGGGAAGTGATGATGATAGTCACTTAAAATGTTATAATTACAAGAAGTATGTATATATTAGATTAGTAGCTTAATCATAAATAACTTAGTTAATTACATTTCTAATTAAGTATATATATATACCTTAAGTTAGTGGAAGATGAGAACATTCATCTTTTTCATTTGGTTTGCGTTGTCCTAAGCTAGAAAGAAAGAAGAAATATTTCCAAGCTTTCATCTCCGTTTTTGGTCCCAATTAATCAAGGTAATCATGTTAGTCCTTTAAATTTGTTTTTATAGATTTTGAATTATGGGAGCTTAATTTAGCTAGCCCATATGTTTATTTCTTCAATTATTTGATGTTTACAAGTTGCCATTATAGTGAAATTGATAAATTTCAGCTTGAATTTGAAGAGATTGCTAGTTAGTAAGCTTGGATTATGATAAGGATTAAGTTACAAATTAAGTTAAGGTTGTTGGAAGATTTTATGACATTAGGGACTAAATTGAATAAATTGAAAGATATAATGAAATTTTGATATAGATAACAAGTATAAGATCCCTAATGAAAGGATGTGAAATTAGATTTTGATATGATGTTAAATATAAAAAAATATGAGTATATCAGATATAAGGACTAAAATGAATAAAATGCAAAATAAGCTTAATTATGTGTTTTCATGTGAATGGGTGGAAGCTAATGTCGTTTTTGTAATTGAATTATCAAACATAGCTAAAGACGACATCAGAATGTCTCGAGAGAAAGGAAAGGCAAGAGTCGTAGATGAGTGGCGAAAATATGGTTTGTACTTTTATGACTTGAGTTCAATATGGATATGTACATGATTTGTTACAAAGTAGCTTATGGAGGTGAGCATTTTATTTGTCTCATGATTTAGTTTGTATATGATCATATAAAATGTCGAGAATTGAATTGAGATAAGCATGGTATAAACGAGCATAGTATGAAACTATGATATGTGATCATGAACATACATGTATTGATTCATTGTTTACTCTATTCACTGTCTTAAGCAGAGTCGAGTACAGTTGACATGCCATAGGATTAGTGTAAGGGATTATACTTTGGTTTATACTGATGAGGCGCGGAGCGTATATTATACTTTGGACGTCTGATAAGGTGCGAAGCACATTTTACCTCAGTTATACTAATGATGCACGAAGCGTAATTTATACTTTGGATGTTCCAATAAGGTGTGGAGCACACTTTACCTCGGTTATACTAATGATGCGTGAAGCACAATTTATACTTCGAACATTTCGTTTAGGCACTAGGTGTCAGATATATTGGTATGATGGTTCGATGATTTGTGTATTCACCTTATGTCCATGTCTGGTTAATAGGGGTCATAAACCATGAGCTTGTTAGGTGATAGCTAATATGAAATGCTGATTAAAAATGGTACACAATGTATGTATATGATGTGACAAATGATAGCATGTGAAAGATCATACGAACTAGTTAAAAATGAGCCCTGAGGATCGATATGAATGTAAGATGAATAAGAGGATTCAAGATAATAATGAGAAAAAGAAATGAATTGTGACATGTTGTGACATATATGAGAATGTGATATGATGGTAGAATGTATAAGATTATATATCTATTTTCTATTACCTAATATTTTTTTCTATTACCCAAAATAAATATTATTT
>CM025143.1:6608256-6621481 GCA_013467495.1 Gossypium gossypioides | reverse complement strand
TGTATTTCACGTAGCGGTAAAAACATAAAGACCTTCGAGATGAGAATGAAGGGAAGACTAGAGCTTGGCATGGATGATGCAACTATTTTAGAAGTTGGTAGGAAATTGTTAATCCTTGATAAAGTGAAGGGACCCAAGTATCCACAAATTGTTAATATTCATGTAGGGGATGGAACAAATATACGACCATGCAATTTACTGGGGATACAAGTAGTAATGTAGCATTGACCACTTTNGTTGTGGTTATTTATTTAAATGATTTTCAAATGTAACTAAAATTTACTGCTTATAGAAAATCTTGTTTATAAAATAAATCTAGAATAAATCATGGTTACAATTGAGCAAATTTCACTCTTCTTCAACCTTATGTTTGCCTATGTACATGCTGTTGACATATACGATTTACAAATACAAATACATCAAGTATTTGATAATACTAAGAATATAATTTGTTGTTAGGTAAGTCTCATTAGATACAAACTATCTGTATTAAAAGTACATTTATCTGCTGATAGGCCGATTCGATTACTAATCGGGGGTTATGTGGTACAACTTTTATAGCCCGTCCTATCGGCACACTATTTTAGCCATCATGATTCAATGCCAGAATTGTAGGTTCTGTAGGGAAAAGAGGAAGAGCATCCCCTTTAGCCCTTTTAGATGGACTACTTCCATTATTTTTCTGTATTTTGGTTTCTTTCACTGCAGGAAAATTTCCTACACAATATGAGATTGCTTGGCTCATCTCCCTCCACATATTGCATGATGTCTCGTGAGTTACGGTGAAGTTTACATCACTTGTTGAGATCTTTTTTCCCTTCAATCGTGTTAGAAATCAAACCAACTTTCAAAGTCGGCATAAAAATTGTAGCCAAGAATTGCTATTCAAATTGGCTTCCAACCTTATAGAAACGTGGCTTTGAAATTGATTGCAAAGTGGCTGCAACTTTAAAAATTTTCTTGCTAAAGGATAAGCATTATCATGTTGGAAGTTTCATGAAAAATCAAAGGATAAAGATAATGATGGCATAAATGGTTTGAATTGTCTTAGGCGGCAAGAATTGCTGAAGTTTAAGTCGGTTTAATAAGATTACAAATATAGTTTATGGGTTAGTATAATAGATGTTGAAATGTTAGTGAGCCTTGAAAGTAAAAAGAAAGAAAAAGTGTTGTGAGTGAAGAGAAAAAGAAATCTAATAGCAGATAGCATAGAGAGAGAAAAAATATTAGTATTGTGTTTTATTTGTGTGTAATAAAAAAATACTATTTGAGTTTTTTTTTTCATTACACTTCCAACAAGTGGTATCCGAGCCAGGTTTGTGTCAATGTCACAATGGCAAATATGATTCAACTGCATATCCCGAAATTAACGAAGACAAATTATTGAAATTGGAGCATCCAAATGAAGGCTTTGCTTGGTTATCAAGATTGTTGGGACGTTGTCAAAGAAGGATATGTCGAGCTCAAAAATGCAGCTGCCAAAGCGGTTTTGACAAACGAAGAAAAAAATAGTATTGAAAGAAGCTCGTAAAAAGGATAAGAGGCCATTGTTCTTTGTTTTTCGAGGTGTTGATGAATCAACCTTTGAAAAAATTTTAGATGCAGAGACATCAAATGAAGCGTGGGCAATTTTGTAAAAATCCCTTCAAGGAGCGGAAAAGGCCAAAAAGGCACGTTTATAAACCTTTAGAACTGAATTTGAGACATTGAAAATGAAACCTTTAGAAAGTGTTGATGATTATGTCATCCAAGTGAAAGCGGTGGTAAATGAAATGAAAAAGAATGGAGAAACACTTGATGATGTCAGAGTAATGGAAAAAATTTTGCTGTCATTAACACGCAAATTTGATTTTATAGTGGTTGCAATTAAAGAATCAAAAGATCTATCAGAAATATCAATCGATGAACTTGTGGGTTCCCTTCAAGCCCATGAGCATAAAATGAAGAAAAATGATGATACTGAAAATTTGGAGCAAGTCTTGCAAAGTAAGCTGTCCTTTAATGAAAGTGGAGCTAGCAATAGTTGTGGACAATGTACAAGTAATTGTGGAGGATATCGTGGAGGATATAGAGGTAGAAATAAAGGTGGACGATGGACACGTGGATGACGCAATCAATCATATGGTAGAGGCCAAACAAGTGAAGAATATCAGACATCAAGTCATGGACGAGGAGTTCGAGGCCAAGGCCGAGGTCGAGGAAGAGGTAGATTTCAACAAGGAAATAAATCTCAGATACAATGTTATAATTGTAATAAACATGACCATTTTAGTTATGAGTGTAGATAAACTCCCAAGGTAGAAGACAGAAACCATATAGCAGCAACTAAAGAAGAAGAAAACATGGAATCCAGTGTATTCCTCACTTATAAAGAAAATGAAAAATCAAGT
Source organism: Gossypium gossypioides (assembly GCA_013467495.1). Lineage (NCBI taxonomy): Eukaryota > Viridiplantae > Streptophyta > Magnoliopsida > Malvales > Malvaceae > Gossypium > Gossypium gossypioides. Next base: position 6,619,091 of record CM025143.1, on the reverse strand, counting down.
AAACATATTTGGTATCTTGATAATTGTGCCAACAATCACATGTGTGGTTGAAAGTCCTATTTTTAGAGTTGGACGAGAATATTCACGAACAAGTAACATTTGGAGATGAATCGCACACCATAGTCAGAGGTAAAGGCAAAGTTACCATTACAAAAAAGAACGGAGAGAAGAAGTATATATTAGATGTTTATTACATACCAGCTTTGAAAAGAAACATCATCATCCGTGGACATTATATTAAGATACTCTGAACTGATAGAGGAGCTAAGTATACTTCAAAGCTATTTGAAAGCTTCTACAAGGAGCACGAAATTATTCACTAGTTGACAACTGTGTACACACCAAAATAAAATAGAGTCACTGAAAGAAAGAAGCACACTATTCTTGATATGGCAAGAAGCATGGTTAAGGGTAAGCATTTACCACGAACTTTTAGGGTTAGAACTATTCAATGTGCTATTTATTTGTTGAACCGGTGTCTAAAAAAAAGTGTGAAATATAAGACGTCAAATGAAGCTTGGAGCAATCAAAATCCAGGAGTTAGAGATCTCAAGATTTTTGGATGCATCGCATATACTCATGTTCCTGACTAGACAAGAAACAAGTTCGACGACAAAAGAGTGAAATGTGTTTTAATTGGTTATGAAAAAAAGAAGCAGGGCATATAGGCTATACAACCCTCTTACCAAGAAAGTTATTATTTCAAGAGATGTAGAATTCGATGAAGCTGATTATTGGAGATGAAGCAAAGAAGAAAAGAAAACTGAAAGATTATTTTTTAGTGATAACAAAGACAACGACTTCATCAATCAAGAACAAGGAGACAATGAAAGCCCTCCACCAAGTCCTGTTGCAACAACTTCTACAACATCATCATCACCAATCAACAGCAGTAAGAGATGTAGAATTCGATGAAGCTGATTACTGGAGATGGAGCGAAAAAAATTGAAGGATTATTTTTCAGTGATAAAAAAGACGACGACTTCATCAATCAAGAATAAGGCTACAATCAAAGCCCTCAACTAAGTCCTGTTGCAACAACTTGCAACACCCCAAAACCCGACCTATAAGTTTCGACCGAATCTCAGAGGTCACATTGACCACCAAAGTGATCTAAAAGCAATTTTACAAAACGAATTGTTAACATCTCATTTTGAACACAGTTTGCTGAGTCTGAACTAAACTGTTTAACCATTTAGGATTCAAAACAGAAAATTTAAGTCACATGAAAAACATTCAAAAATATAATTCTGTAGTTTCTAAAATTCAGTCCAAAATAAAATTCATACTACAGTTCTATTACTTAATTACAGTCCAAAACAATTCGCAAATGAAGATTTGAAGAAACACTTTGTTTGATTAATTCAAAGCTAACCCATCTGAGACCTCCAGTATGCCAAATCCAGCTACAGAACACGAGAGTACCTGAAAGGGAGAAAACTAAGGGGTGAGCTACATGAGCTCAGTGTGAGTCTAAAACCAAAAGTAAATAGCAAGTGACAAAGAATCAAACCAATATACGGACAAACTACGAAAATGTCGATCAAACGGTTAGACAAACATTCCATTGGTCATACAAATCATGATTACAATATTTCAAATACACACGTTGCTTAATCATGCAAGATTAAGCTTATTAGCTGATATAATTCATTTCACAAGTATCGCAACATTCAGACAAACAAACATGTATTCTGATGCAAAATGTGTGTAGCAAGTAAAAGAATCATAATCAGACACATATGCTCAATGCAAACCTTATACAACAAGTCAAAACCCATAAGGGCTACAGAAGGCCCGTCCACCCTACACACCACATAGAACCATAATAGGCTCATCCACTCTGCACACCACGTAATGTGGAACTATGCCACTAAAATAAAAATATGCAACTAAGCTTCCATATGTATAGTACAGTACGGTAAACCGCTGTACAAAAGTATTGCAGTTAAAACTGCTGAATCAGACTTCCTTCTCTTCACAACCAAATCCCAAAATTTTCATGCAAATGCACAATGCACACAACTTACAGACAGTCCTACAGAAGTTGGTTACACATACTCAGACGGACAATTTCAGAACCAATAGTGTTGGTACACTTTGCACAAACGATAACTAGTAGCATCTCAAACTCATTTATCAGGTCATATTAATACTTGACAAAAAATTGACATACACCCAATAATTGTAAATATACACACAAACCTAAGCTGGAAACAGAGTCGTAACACACTTACAGAGGCCTAACCGAGAGTCAGATACACAGAAAAGTTAAACGGGTCAGTTTATGACTTAGTACAAAAATTTGAGAAACAGGGCCACATGGCAGTGTGAAAGTGCCTAGGCCGTGTGGAGGTCGACACACCCATGTGGTGGTCTACACGCCCGTGTGCAAGCTGCATATGCTTGTGTGGAGGATACACACGTCGTTTAGAGGAGACACATGTCGTGTGGAGGAGACACACACCCGTGTGACCTAGTTACATGACCGTGTGAGTAGCCTGTGTAACTCTCTGTCCAAAACTTTCAAAATAGGGTGCAGAACAGAACGACCGTGTGGCAGTTCACACGGCCATGTGTCCAAGGCACACGCCCATGTGAAAATCAACTAAAATCTCCAAATTGAAGCCACACGGTCATGTGGCACCAAAATTAGTCCAAAAACCCTAATTCCCAATTTGACATGGCCGTGTGAACTACCCATGTGCGGCACACACTTGTGTGGTCATGAAACCACACCAAAACTGTCCAAAATCATGACTAAGCATCAGTAAAGAAATCCCTAATTACTAAGGGTTCAGAAACACACCTGATTTTGATCTAAAGCCCCTAAAGAAAACGACCGAAACTTTTCAATTCCACCAATTCCAAAAATTAGCAAACCAATCATACTGAATTAACATCAATCCAAATCACTACAACAAACAACTACGAATTAATCTAAAACCCAAAAAGAAGTAATTAACCTATACCAAAACTTACTTGATTCAAAAACCCCAACGAACACAACTACACACAACTGATTGTAACTAAGGATTCGGTACAAGATTTCTGAAGTTATGATGTTGAAAACAATGCAAAGAGCAAAATTCCCAAAACGAAGAAACCTCAAGATAAGTTTTAAGATCAAATTGAAGGAGGAAGGAGAAGGCTAAAAAAACGTGACAAGGAATATGGAAAAGAATGTGAAAAACTTCCTCTTTTTAAATTAATTGAAAATGTTTGATGAAATAAAATAAAATTTAAACAAATAAGTTTTTAAAACTTTAAAACTAAACAAAATTTAATTAAAAAATAGAATAAAATCAATTCCTCTTTAACACACTTGAGGACTCAAACCCAGGACCCCAAAGATAAACTAACACACTTCCACCACTGAACCAGCAGGCTCATTAAGATATTAGAACGCAAAAATGAACCCAATTGATTGACCTACTCTCTAACCCTCACTACAAAACTCAAAATTTCTAACCCCAAATTCTGGGGTGTTACACAACTCTTACAACATCATCATCACCAATCAATAGCAGTAAGAGATGTAGAATTCGATGAAGCTAATTACTGGAGATGGAGCGAAGAAGAAAAATTGAAAGATTATTTTTTAGCGATAACAAAGACGACTACTTCATCAATCAAGAACAAGGTGACAATCAAATCCCTCCACCAAGTCCTGTTGCAATAACTCCTACAACATCATCATCACCAATCAATAGCAGTACCAGTAACTAAGAGGAAGCACTTGTAAGAATGTGTAGTTTACGTGATATTTATGAGGTCACAGAACCCATAGAAACAACACTTAATTATTCATTATTTTGTTTAATGACAAAATGTGATCCAATAACATATGAAGATGCAATTGAAGATGTCAAGTGGATGAAGGCAATGGATGAAGAAATTGCAGCAATAAGAAGAAATGACACGTGGGATTTAACAAGCCTACCAAAAGGACATAGTCCAATTGGAATCAAATAGGTGTACAAGACGAAGACCAATAAAGAAGGAAAAGTGGAGAAATACAAAGCAAGATTAGTTGCAAAAGCCTACAAGCAAAGATATGGAGTGGACTATGATGAAGTAATTGCTCTGGTCGCCAAAACTGACACTATAAGGCTTCTCATAACAATTGCAGCACAAAATAAATGAAAGATTTATCAGATGGACGTGAAGTCAAAATTCCTTAATGGCTACCTATAGAGGAAGAAGTCTACATCGAACAAGCACATGGTATAGTAAACAATGACATGAAGACAAAATCTATTGCTTGAAAAAAGCTTTATATGAACTAAAGTAAGCCCCGAGAGTATGAAACACAATAATAGATGAATACTTTTAGAAGAACAGGTTCATGGAAAACCCATACGAGCATGCCTTATATATAAAGAAAAATAAAGTTGGTGACATCATGATCGTGTGCTTATACGTGGATGATATTATTTTCATAAGAAACAATCCAGGTATGTTCAATGACTTTAAGAAAACTATGACTAAAGATTTTGAAATGACAAATATTGGTGAAATGTCATACTTTCTTGGAATCGAAGTGAAACAAATGGAAGATGAAATATATGTCTCAAAAAAAGTATGCAGAACAAATTTTAAGAAAATTCAGAATGAAATATTGCAAGCCGGTAGCCACGCCAGTAAAACCAAGCATGAAATTAAGTGTTGATTCATCTAGAGAGCCGATAAATCCAACGTTTTTTAAAAGTATCATTGGAAGTTTAAGGTACTTCAATATCACACGGCCAAACATCATGTACGCAGTGGGAATAGTTAACAGATACATGGAGAAGCAAAAACGAGATCACCTGATTGCAACAAACAGAATTTTGAGATACATTAATGGTACGATGGATCATGACCTATTTTATACACACTCACAGAGTTCAAAATTGGTTGGTCATTCAATATAGTGGTGACTTGGATGATTGTAAAAGCACATTCAGATATTTGTTCCATATTTGCTTCGCGACATTTTCATGGTCATCGAAAAAGCAACAAACAATAGCCCTTTTAACATGTAAAGCAGAATACATGGCTGTTGCAACATGCACGTGTCAAGAAATTTGGTTGAAGAATATTTTAGGTGAATTATCTATTATACAAGAAGGACCAATCACAATTTATGTTGACAAAAAGTTCACAATATCTCTTACAAAGAATCCGGTGTCTCATAGTCGAAGCAAACATATCGATACAAAGTATCATTTTATTCAAGAGCAAATGAAGAATAAAAATGTAGAGTTAATTTACTGCAGAACAAAAGATCAATTGGTGGACATTTTTCACAAAGCTAGTGAAAGTGGGCGTATTCCATAAACTCAAAGAAAATCTTGGAATGAAAAGCTCGGTTTGAGGGAGAGTGTTAGAAATCAAACCGACTTTCAAAGTTGGCATAAAAATTGCAACCAAAAATTGCGATTCAAATTGTCTTCCAACCTTATGGAAAGGTGGCTTTGAAATTGATTGCAAAGTGGCTGTAACTTTACAAATTAGCCTGCTAAAGGATAAGCGTTATCATGCTGGAAGTTTCATGAAAAATCAAAGGATAAAGATAATGATGAAAACAATGGCTTGAATGGCCTTAGGCACAAGATTTATTGAAGTTTAAGTGTGCTTAGTAAGATTATAAATATAGTTCATGGTTTAGTATAATAGATTCTGAAATGTTAGTGAGCCTTGAGAGTAAAAAGAAAGAAAAAGTGTTGTGAAGAGAAAAAGAAAACTAGCAACAGCTAGTATAGAGAGAAAAAAAATTGTGTTGTGTTTTATTTGTGTGTAATAAAAAATTAGTATTGATTTTTTTTCATTATGCTTCAAATAAATCGGACTCCATTAAATGAGATTATTTGCTCAATCGTTAAGCTAGAAACTGATGGGTTACTAACTGGCATATCGTAATGTAGAAAATAAGTCTGGCCTATAGGAGGGTTTTCGATTCCCTGTTGGTCAAAGTTGGAAAAGCCCCCACAATTGCCATAAACTGGTGCCAAAAAACCTGTAGTTAGGGGACAAGGGTCAGTGTAGGGCCTTTAAACTAGTCCTTCTGAAGGAGACGTTACAGGAACTAACCATTGACTTCTAGTTGGAGAGAAACAAGAAGGAGATGGCCATGTATTTGTCGCCATTGGAGTTGACAATAGATTTCTTGAATAAGGCATGTATTTAGGTTGACGTGGAATTACTCTTTGGTTGGTATCATTAATGGCAGTAGGAAGATGAAGATTTGCAACTGCATCATCATTGCCACGTTTGATGCTAATGTTTGTTTTTTAAGAACTAGTTTTCAAAAACAATGGCAGTTTAGGAACATAGTTAGATGGTGACTTCTTGATGGAAGACACATCTAAAGATGGTTTAGCCATGTGTAAGGTATCTTCAAGCAACATATGTGGTGATCCAGCAATCAACCTCTGAACTTGTACATAACCGATGCACAAGTAAATATGAGGTAAGTTAAACATTTTATCCTGAAATGCCTAGCAAGTTGCTATCACATTTACTCGCTTACCTTTATGAGCCGATGCAATATGAAGACTTGCATGATAAAGACTCCTTGTTGGCTGAAAATAGTGATATGCCAATCATTTAGTATTTCATCAAGAAGAAGAGCTAGCAACAAATGTTTGAGTGCATATCAGAAGCAATAGCAATATGCAATATAATATTTGATGGTAAGAGCCAAAACACAATTGCAAAGTGGACTTTTTCCCTCTCGTCTTATACCTTGTGAGTTATGCATGAAAACTATCTCAATCACCAAATTGAATTTACATTTTCCATGTGACATGATCAAAGGGACTATGTACATAAAATAGATCTAAGAATAAGAATAGGTTATGTCACTTGACTTAGATGTGAACAGGTCAGTATGGTTATATATCCAATAGAAGTACATTTCTTTCTAATTTTCTCCATATATTTGGGTATCCTTGGAATGTAATATCCGGATATGGGTTAGATCCAAATGTCGGACTCATGTACTATAAGAAAAATGAAGATTTGAAGCAACAAGTATAGAAATGAAACCGTGCTAAACAAATTCTAATGTTCTTAGCTGCAGAAGATGCACATAGCAACAACAAAGGAATGATACTTACTTGTCAATAGCTCTTCTTACTTTCCAGAAATTCTTTTCGCCTATTATTCCCACAATATCATTAGGGCTTATATTAAAAGGAGATATGGACTCCACCATGGAAGCACCTCGGGCCTTTTTATGTCTGCTAATAGCCCTACATTTCTTTTCTTCAGGGGTCTGACTTCTATTTTAAAGCACATTTGAACTTCCATTATCAAATTCTGGTGATTCTCTCAAGCATGAATTGCTTCCCACCTTAGAAGCACTTTCCAGGCATTTTCTAGCTTCTACCAAAATATTTTCCCTAAATATCATATCATTTGGTGCATCCATATACACATTATGCATTCGAGCATCCAGACCATCTTCACTGTTCAATATATCTATTAAGTTGTTTGATAGAATTAAATTAGGCCTTTCCATGGGTGTTCGAACTAAGAACAAAGATGAATGAAACAATCAATTTCTTGAGCTTGAAGGCTCGATACTTACTGTGCAAACAAAAACAGAATCGAGCTTGAAGAACTAAAGAAAGTAAAGAATTAAGAAAGCATTAGATGAAGAATTCTTTGATGATTTTTCATTAACCTGAAAGATGGCATAATGCCAATACATATACCAGACATAAGCTGGTTAAGAGAAGCAAAATGGTTACCTAAACATTACCTACTACCACTAAGTACATTGAAACTTGTTAAACATAACTTGTACACTTTGCAAAGCTGATTTATCAGCTCAAGCTTNACCTAATTACATCAAATATGTTACCTACTTAGTTCAAATCTGACTAAGTTACAAAACAACACTTAGAGTAACAAAAGAAAATGAAATACAACAGCAACAATGTGCTTTAGCTGCTACATGCATGGCTCGGGCAGCTTGTCATGCAACTTGATGTTGCATGTGCTACACGGAGGCCAAACTTCAACACTTCTCCTTGGCTTGCATGCTGCATACTCCCAATTTGGCTCTAAAATGCTTGAACCTTGACACACTAAGGGGCTTTGTCAAGATATCAGCAAGCTAATCTTCAGAACTGTAATGAATCAGTTTCACCTCTTGAGCTTGTTCCATTTCCCTAAAAAAATGAAACTTAATCTTGAAGTGCTTTGTTCTCCCATGGAACACTGGATTCTTTGCAATTGCAACAGTAGATTGGTTGTCACATTTAATCTATGTTACTTCCTTTTGGTAAAGATTCAAGTCTGTCATGATCTTTCTTACCCAAATGGCTTGGTTAACAGCACTAGCAGTTGCCATATGCTTAGCTTCAGCAGTTGATTGAGTAACAACATTTTGCTTCTTCGAACTCCAATAAAAATTGGTTGAACCAAGGGTAAACAAATACCCTGAGGTGCTCTTCATATCATCCACTGATCCATCCCAATCACTATTGCCATAACTAAGTAGCTTCATGCTATTAACTTTGCTGAACATCATTCCAAAGCTCAGTGTACATTTGATATACCTTAGAACTTTTTTGGCAGCTTGTAAATGCTTCATATTGCAGCAATGCATGAATCTAGATAGTAGACTTACAGTAAACATAATGTCTAGTCTAGTGGCTGGCAAATAGACCATACATCCAATCAAACTCTTATAGGTTGTTTCAAAAACCTTCTTGAAATCACCTTGGCTTTACATTTTTTCTCCAACAACAACTGGTGTGCTTGTTGCCTTGTAGTTCAGCATGGAGAATTTGTTCAGAATCTTCAAGGCAAATGTCTTCTGACTTAGAAAGATCCCTTACTGAGTTTGAGACACTTCCATGCCAAGGAAGTAAGACATTTGTCCCAAATCAGACATCTCAAACATTTTCTCCATTTTGACTTTGAAATCAGCCAGCATTGCATAATTTTCTCCTGTCACTAGCAAGTCATCAATATATAGGGACACTATGAGCTATGTTTCATTACCTTTCTTCTTCACATACAAGGTTGGCTCACTGATGCTTCTCTCGAACCCCAAGCTAGCTAGGTAGCTATCTATTTTGTCATACCAGGCTCTTGGTGCTTGTTTTAAGCCATACAAGGTTTTTTTCAGCTTGTAGACATTATCTTCCTTTCCTGCTACTTTGAAGCCTTCAGGCTGTTCAACATAGATTTCTTCACCAAGAAAACCATTGAGAAAGGCTAACTTTACATCGAGTTGATGTATCTTCCATTGCTTCTGTGCAGCCAAAACAACCAGTAGCCTAATTGTATCAAGCCTGGTCACTGGTGTAAATGTCTCAAAGTAGTCAATGCCATACTTCTGACTGAATCCCTTCACTACCAGCCTTGCTTTTAACTTTTTCAAAGTTCCATCAGCATTATGCTTGGCTCGAAACACCCACTTCACTTCTATGACCTTCTTGGTGACTGGTCTTTCAACTAGCTCCCAGGTCTGGTTCTTGTCAATCATGTTCATTTTATCGATCATAGCCTGTTTCCATCCTTGTTGAGCTTCAGCTTCTTCAAAGCAGCTTAGTTCAACAGTAGCCACTTCAGCCCTCTCATATATCTCAGTCAAAGGTCTGGTTCCCCTGACTAGCTCATGGTCAATGTCCAATTCAAGATCATTTTGATCAGCTTCAGTCTGATCCATTATTAGATCTTCAGCAGCAAATTCTGGTTCATTCTTATCCCAGTTTTAGTTTGATTTCTCATCAAAGACTACATCTCTACTCACAAAGACTTTGTTGAATGTAGGGTCCAAGATCCTATAGCCTTTCTTGACACTGCTATAGCCCACCAAGATGCCAGGTTGAGCATTCTTGGCCAACTTATCTCTTTTTACTGCTGAAACATGTGCATAGCATATGCGTCCAAAGACCCTCAAGTGAGCAATTGATGGTTTGAACCCAAACCAGGCCTCAAATGGAGTTTTATGAACTAATGCCTTGGTTGATAGTCTATTTTGAAGATATATAGTAGTGTTAACTGCCTCAGCCCATAAGGTCTTGGGTAAATTCCTTTCAAACAACAGACATCTTGCCATATCCATCAAGCTTCTATTCTTTCTTCCACTAACACCATTCTGTTGAAGTGTGTAGGTGTTGGTGAGTTGGTAAGTTGGTGCTTGATGCCTGCTTCATCACAGAAGCCCTGAAACATAGCTGAGGTATACTCTGTCCCATTATCTGACCTCAATGTCTTCAGCTTGCAACCTGTTTTTGTTTCTGCTACAACCTTGAACTTCCAAAATACTGAGGCCACTTTTGACTTGTGCTTTAGGAAGTAAATCCAACAATACCTCGAGTAATCATCAATGAACAAAATAAAATACCTACTGCCATTCAAAGACATGGTTTTCATAGGGCCACACATATCAGTGTGGACTAGTTGTAACCTTTCAGAAGCTCTCCAAGCATTATTTGAAGGAAATGGCAGTCTGACTTGCTTTCCTAGCTGACACATGTAACACCCATAACCCGTATCCATCGCCGAATTAGGGTTATGAGGCATTACTGAACAAAACATAACTTAGAACAGACGTTCACTTGAATTCAAGAATTTTAACCATTTACATGCAATTTGTTTAACTCAAAATATACCCGAACTTAACTATTCATTCATATTCATATTCACATATTCACATATTAAAATTTGAAACATTATAATATAGTACCAACTAATACAAATGAATATATATATTTTAGCTATTTTAAAAGAACATAAGCCGAATGTACAATTTACAAGTAAAATATCTCAATACACATAATTGGTTTAATTTCAATTTATACATGATTTATAATCTCATATAATCGAAT
>CM025143.1:6583402-6594081 GCA_013467495.1 Gossypium gossypioides | reverse complement strand
TGGTTTCTCCCCACCGAAAATTCCATGGTTATTAACCTCCAAGGTTCGTTCAAGCTAATTTTCGTTCAAGTTGAGAATGATTTTTATGTTTTTGTGGTCGTTTTAGCTTAATTTAGCCTGTCTTGCAGTCAATTTGTAAAACTGTTAAAAGTCTTGGGACTTCCCATGAATGAGTTTGAAGTGTTTTTATTTTAATTGATATATTATTAAAGTTGGTAGTTAAATATAGGTATTTTGTTAAGTGATTTTTAATTATATTAATGTTTAGAGATTAAATTGTTGAAATAGTAAAATTCAATGTAAATTGTGTAAAATGAGGAAAAATATGGGTTGTTATAAGACTAAGGGAAATTCGGTTAGCATGAATTTTAATTAAAAGTGGTTAAATGGCATGTTTCGGGTTTAGGGGCTAAATTGCATAAAAGGTAAAACATTGGGGGTAATTTTGTAAATTCTCGTTGATAAGGGCTATAAGTTGAATTAATTATATTATGTTTTTTGAATGGTTTAATTGAATGAAAATTATTGTTTAGATCAAGAAGCGAACCAAACGGATCTAAACCGAGGAAAAGCAAAAATGTTAGATTAGTCGTTGGCTTCATTTTTACTACTGTTTTTGTTGAGGTAAGTTCGTATAAGGATTTAAATTCATTAATTGATGTTTTGAATGTAGTTTTGATAAATATTATACTATGTATAGATTAGATTGATTGTTATTCGATATTTTTGGTATTTTGGATTAAATCGTGATGTTAGATAAATTGAATGTTACAATTGAAAAATGTACATTTCATGTAAGTATGTTTGAATTGGTATAATGTAATGAAATTAAAGGATTTGAATATGTAAATTGTTCCTATTTGAACCTTGTGAATACTTAGGATACAAATGACATGTCATTAGGGATTATACGATTTTGGGTGTTGGTCCTAGATGTCCTACCGATGGCTAAGGTCCTGTATTTGTTGCGAATTCTCCACAGCTCGTGTGAGTAGTATTGTGTAGCTAACATTCAGACCTACAAATCATGTGAGCATTATAGATACAGTTACAGTTACAGTTACAAGTAAAGGCATACTTTATGTGAGCATTTACTGAGTATCTGATGTTATTCAATTTGGTTCAACAAGTAATTAAGGTTTTAAAAAAAAACGTACGTGTATGAAATGAGCCATGTTATTGAGAATATGGAATGGAAAATTTAATATGTTTAATTGGATTAAAAAGGTAACAAACGAAATATGTGATGGATGGTTTATATATTGAAATCATTTCCATGATATGTGCCATGTTTCATAGGTTGATATATTCTTAAATATATCTACTAACTACGTGAAGTGTTGTGGATACGAGAGAAAAATATCCATATGATCTAATAAGCAATGTTAAGGTTTATTGTTTTATGTTCGGTAAGTTTAAGTTTCCTTTATATGAGTTTACTAAGCACAAGCTCCTTACGTAGTTATTTTTCTCTGTCTTGTAGATCATTGAAAAGCTCGATCAATTGGAATCACGTCGGAGAATGATCACACTATCAAACATCATTTTGGTAATTTTTGGTTACTTTGGTTTAAAGTTATAAATGGCATGTAATAGGGCTTGATTGTTAACTTGCCAATTTTGTATGTTTGAGTGGTGTCAAGCTTATGTATGTCTTAATGGTTTTTTAATTGTTGGTTTGTAAATAATGGTGTAAATAGGTGTGTTGTGAAACACTTATGCATGCCCTTGTGATGGTAAGTAAATCATGGTTGAATGATATATATGTTTGATTTGTCTTAATGAATGAACTTGAGATGTTGGTTGGATTGATTTTAATATATGAATTGTGGTGTCTTTTGATAGCATATTGGTTAGGTTTATAGGATGGTTGATTTGGTATGTTTTGGAGTGTGTTTGAATGTCTTTTGGTCATATGAATGCATGTGGGAATGATATGTCTTGGTGTGCAAGAATTGGTGCTTGATTTGGCTTGTTTTAGGGGCAACTTATGAAGCACATTGCCTGGGACATAGGCTATCACATGGTTGTGTGCCAGTATCAATATTATTTTTGGTGCAAGTTTCACACGACCTACAACACGACCGTGTGACCATAGTTTGAATATACACACGCTTTGGCACACGGCTTGTGACATGGTCGTGTAGCCCTATTTCGAATACCCACACGGGCAGACACATAGGCTGGGACACAACTGTGTGTCCCATACTTCGAATGCTCATGTGGTCTAGGCTATGTCACACGACAACGTGACCCCTGTTTCCAAAAATTTTCAATTTTTTGAAACTTTTCTAATTTATTTCAAAATGATCCCTGATTGTTTTCAAACTACTTTTAAGGTCATTTAAGCTCGATTTAAAACCAGTATTTGTACTTATGCTATGAATAATGTTTTGTGTTGAATATTTGACATTTATTTGATAAACGATTGATTGAATTATCAGAAGTGATGCAATTTGTATTGTAATACTCCGTAATCCTAATCTGACGACGGAGACAGGTTAGGGGTGTTACATGATCTCTTTGGGATAATATCCGCTCTCCCAATATAATTCTATTGTAACAACCTGATTTTTAGTGGTGACAGAACAATGGTTTTAGGACCACAAATTTCCATCATGTTGACTCTTAAATATTATTTTTAGAATATTTATGGAGTCACTAGAGTCGTATTAAAATTTGGTTCAGAAATATTAACGTTTAGATAGCTAATTAAAGAAAAAGGACTAAATTGTAAAAGATGCAAAACATAGTAATTATAGCATTAAAGTAATCAAATGGTTTAATTTTTAATTGAAGAAGGACTTAAGTGATAATTAAGCCTTAATTAACTTTGTTGGACGGCTAAATAAAAGAAAATGATAAAATAACGAAATTTTAATGGCAAAATTATAATTTAGTTGAAATTAAACAAAACAAATTGAAAATTAAAATTTTCCTATTCATTTTTCTTCAACATTGGCCCAAACTACCATAGGGGGAAGCTTTAAGTTTCAGTTTCTTCATCTTTATGCATATCAAGATCCTGTAGATACTCGTGGAAAAGGAAAAATAGAGGAATAGTCTCTGAACTTCTGCAACTACTATAATTCAATCCAGGTAAGTTCGTACGGTTTAGAATTTAACATTTATATGAATTGTTGAATAGTATAACATGGTACAATATATATTCAATTGTTGATAATGAATGACTATTTGAGATAAGTTATTGAATTTGATGTTCGGATTGGATTGAACACGAGATAGAGTACAGTTGTGATTTGGTGTGTTATGGGGTATTGGAGTGGATATGGTTATAGAGTGGTATATATATTTCTCGAGTAATCCAAAGTTCAACATTTGTTGCGAACTTTCGTGTTATACTCTTTGTTTGGCGTGTTTTAGTTGGATTAGCTCTTATGAGCATTGGCGTGTTTCAGATAGACTAGCTCTTATGAGCATTAGCGTGTTTTGGTTGGACTAGCTCTTATAAGCATTGGTGGGTTTTGGTTGGACTAGCTCTTATGAGCATTGGCGTGTTTTGGTTGGAGTAGCTCTTATGAGCATTGGCGTGTTTCTGTTGGATTGGTTCGTGTGAGAATTTGGTGTGTTATGGTTGGACTGATGATGTTCTCCTATTCGTAAGTCGTTCTTCGAATTGAAAATCTCAGTAAGGTAATTTGTTTAATGAATTTGATGGATTTGTTATATATTTGAGTATTGAATTGAACATATGTGACAGAGAACCTTCTTAGTTGAATTGTTGTTGTTTGAATTGTTGTATTTACTTCGGTAAGATTTATCATTTTAATACATCGAACTTACTTGTGTTAATCTTTGATTTTGTAGATATTTGGAAGGTTGGACGATCAGAACAGCACTCAAGTCACACTATCCATAAATTTCGGTAGTTTTTGGAACGTTCCTTTCAGTTTATATGGCATGTATTAGGTGTGTTTATCATTATAAATGTTTTGGATGTGTATAAAGTTAAGTATTACTTATGTACATATTGTTAAACTATAAGATATATGTGAACGAGATAGATATTTCAATGCAAATAGAAATGGTATTTGTTAATGATATGTGTATTTGAGGTACCTATGATAGGTACATTGGTTAGATGTTGATTTGATGAATTGATCAGTTGTGTTCAGGTTTTATTTTAATGTACAATTGTATATACTTGTGGTACCAATGATGGTACATTGGTTAGGATTTTAATAGATTGGTTTGGTATGTTTTTGGCTTGATTAATGTCACTTTGAATAGGTGATTTGGTTGATAAATGGTTTACTTAGGATCCAAGTAAGCTACAAATGGTAAACTTGTTGTTTAAGGTTCATTTTAGGTTGACACAGCCTAAGACACAGGGGTGTGACTTAGCCGTGCGACACGAACGTATGTCCCCTATAGGTTTAAGGCTCACAAGTCAGACAGTTACACGGTCTGGCACACGGGCGTGTGAGGCTATTTCAAGTGTTACACGGCCTAGTACACGGGTGTGTGGCTTGGCCGTGTGACACAACTCAAAGAGTTACACGGGTGAGGACAAGGGCTAGAACACGGTTGTGTGTCCCTATTTCGAAGGTTACACGGCCTGAAACATAGGTGTATGTCTAAGCCATGTGAAGCACGCGGCCGTGTGACCCCTGCAATTCAAATTTTCTGACTTTTTCTTAAACTTTCCATAAGTTTTCAATTTAGTCCCAGATTGTTTCTAAAGTATTTTTAGGGCCTCGAGGGCTCGATTAAGGGACATTATGAATGTAATTGAATGTAATTAGATTATGTTGGCATTAATGTATGAATTGAATTATTTAAAGTTTCATTTGTACAGTAATGTTCCGTAACCTTATTCTGACAACGGAGACGGGTTAGGGGTATAACACCTATTTTATCTCATGACAACCATTACATCTTCCCTCATGAAAAGTCAATCACTATCAAATAGTGATCAAATCATCCATTACAAAGACGAATGACCAGTGGCCATGTTTACTTTTTATCAACCATGTAATGCCGATGAGAGGATATCATTTACCCATGTCTCGGGTTATGAGTTCCACTACTTTGAATGATGTTACGTATTGTAGAAGTGGTACACCCAATGCACCAGCTTTCGATTCCTTATCTATTCAAACTTAAGCTTTTACTTACATCAAAGTGTACGAGTCATGCATACATAGTCCACCTCCCTTTAGGATTTAGGTATGACACACAATGAACATCACAGGCGAATAGATCCATAAACGAATTCAAGATCTATTCTATTTGGGTCTAGTTCGACTGTCACTCCAGTCATTCACATCTATATATCTATCTTCTAGGAGTCATCCGCTCTGATGCTCAAGACAAGGCATCTCCCTAAATGGACTTGATAGATGACATATTAGTCTTTCGAACAGTTTGCTCATTTCCAACTAGACTTAAGCCATGTTTAAGTTCGTCTATAATACAAGTTGTCTTTCCGTATAACGATTTGACCATGTAATACTGCTTAGTATATGTTAAACATTAGACAACCAATGAGCAACATTTACTTCCATTTTGTTTTGTGTGCAAAAACTATGTAAGGACAATATACACATTATTAATGTAATTTATGAATAATTTTATTAACCAACCTGTTCAAAAAAATTACAAGTGTACTTAGATGAAAATACTACATTTAGGACACTAGATCCAACAGGGACAATGGTATGATATAGTATTCAAATTGATAGCTTAGAGGTGGTTAAAGCCACTGAAGATATGCACTCAGTTGATTGTAATTCATCCTTGGTTAGAAGAATCTAACAATTGTTAAAGTATGAAAGACAGTGGGTGTTGAGGTATGTTCCTAGGAAGGATAATCGAGTTGCTAATTGCCTTGCCAAATTGACTTCTGATAGGAAGGAATGTGTGCAAATCTTTGCTGAGGCTCTTAGGGAGATATTATCAAATTTATTTTCGGATAAAGAAAGTTAGAGGTGGTCATCTGTCAGGTTACTGATATTGTTTTGTCGTGGCATTTTTGTTGACAACATGATCTGATTTTGCTACAGCATTTTTTTGCTTACCCTTTTCAGGTTCAGTATGTTTTTTAGCTGAGTTTGAATTCTTTCCCTGGTTGGGTTTGGAGTTATCTTCTTCTACAGTGGTATCTTTAACAATGCCTTCTAGCTAAGTCCCACTTCCAAGAGTAATTGCTTTGCAATGTTCCTTGTCTTGCGTTCTTGAATTCTCTATATCGCTTGGCAATGCTCCTTGTGGCCTCGAATTCAAAGCATTCATTATTTGTCCCATTTTATTCTCAAGAGCTCGGAGAGATGCAGCCTGACTCTGAATTACAACATTGTTTTTAACCATATATTCCTTCAACAAGACTTCAATGGATGTCGAAGATGACGATGTTTGACCCTGTTGAATATTTTGTCTCGGCAGAGGATGATTATAACCAGGCAATGCATTCTGTCTTGTAGCATTGTTTGTATTCCCCGTACCTTGATTATTCTAACTAAAATTCGAATGCTACTTCGACCCTAAATTATAGGTGTTAGAATAGGGATTACTATTCCGGTTAAAATTACCTATGTAGTACATAGATGCTGGGTTTGATAGGCATTCATCAAACACATGATCTTTACCACAATAAACACATGATTGCTCGATTGCTTTCATCTCCTGAACTGTAGGGGGTTTCTTTATTGTTTTAATCATATTAGCCAAAGGGGATACCAGGGCTGTCAACGAATTGATTGCTTCAAGCTCCATAGTACTAGCAGCTCTCTTGCCCGTCCCAACTCTTGTGGTCAGATATTGATAATCATTGTTGGTAATCTTTTCCAAAATCGCATATGCTTCATTATAAGATTTATCTAGCAAAGTACCATTGGCGGAAGCATCAACTACCATCCTCGTATGCGCATTCAACCCATTATAGAATATCACCATCTGAGTCCAGTGTTGAAATTCATGCATCATACATTTCTGAATTAAGTTTAAATCGTTCCCAAGCTTCATATAGTGTTTCATCCTCTGATATCCAAAAGATGTGATTTCATTTCTAAGCTTGGCATTCATATTTGGTGAATTATACCGTAGCAAAAACCTCTGGCAAATATCATTCCATAATGCCACTGTTCCCAAAAGAAAAGCATTCAGCCATGCTCTCGCACGATCTCTTAAAGAATATGGAAACAGTTTAAGTCGCAGAGCATCTTCAGGAACACCTTGTTGTCTAAATGAGTCACAAACCTCTAGAAAAAGTCTTAAATGCAGTCTTGGATCTTCAGTAGGTAATCCATTAAAATGTCCTACTGTTTGTAACATCTAAAACATTATCGATTCCAACTCGAATTGCTAAGCTTAAATTTGTGGTTTGACCATCCCTGGATTCAGATCATCCAAAATTGGCACAACATGCTCTCAGATTGGTCTGTCTTGGTTATATATCACCTTATGAATAGGAGGATTAGCGTCCTGACCAATCAGATTATCATTCAGACTAGGTATCACCTTACGAATAGGAATATTAACATCCTAACCATTCAGATTATCATTGAGACCAAGATAATTCCTGTTCCTAACCATTTTCACAGTTCTTTTTGCCTTCTTTGTAAAGTTCTTTTGATCTCTGGGTCAAAAGGATATTCTTTGTTAGTGGGAATGCCTCTT
This sequence comes from Gossypium gossypioides, assembly GCA_013467495.1. NCBI lineage: Eukaryota > Viridiplantae > Streptophyta > Magnoliopsida > Malvales > Malvaceae > Gossypium > Gossypium gossypioides. Next base: position 6,586,443 of record CM025143.1, on the reverse strand, counting down.
CTCATGCACTGATGGCAAACATTTAGAAATTAAATTAAATTAAATTAAATTAAGTTAAATAAAACTAATGGAATTAAGTAAAATAACCAAACCAAATTACACCAATTTGCCGATCCTCGACAACGATGCCAAAATTTTATCGCGTGTGAATATGATATGCGAGTTATGCAAGTATACACGTCGACTCAAGTAATAAAGTGATAAGTAAGATCATCTTCATAGGGATTGGATTAGGTATAAAAGTGATCAAGTTCTTATAACAAATTATGATTACTGCTATGGCAAACAAAGATAAGTAAGTTGTGGTAATTTATAGGGATAATAATGTGTGCTAAATGTGTACTGATTAATACTGGAAAAGGCTCAGGCAAAGCAAGAGTAAAAATGCAATGCAATTATAAGAATAACTATGAGTATAATATGTAACAAACAAGTAAACAACTAAATATGTGCTGGTAAGATGCTATGGCAAAGGATAGAGGATATACGATGTCGATTTGGAAAGTCAGGAGAGTTCTAAACTGGTCTGCTTCTTTCGAGAGCAAAACCACAAGTTACCTTGCCTTAAGCGATATATGTCTATATGCCTTTAGTGTGGTATCCTGCACTGTTTTGTTTTCTTTCCACATGAACGCTACTCTATGTCTAGAGTCTACTACAAGTATCAGTCTAGTACTTGCCTATGTCATTCAATTTCATTCCAACTAATCCAACCTTTTTAGAATTAGATTAGTTTATGGGCATGCTACACAGTCGTCTATATCTAGAGATTGCACATATACAATTTTGAAATAAAAACAATTGAATGAAACAGTAAATTAATTCAGATCTTTGCTTCAATTATTAAAGAAAATACAGGTCTCATCATGTCATCCTAACTCTATAAGATTTAGTTCATGGGCTGGAAGTAAAATTCAAAACCAAAATATCATCCAACATCATTTCAATCAAATCAATTCACGGGAGAATAGATTAAGAAATAATGGAAGAACTTTGGGAAAATGGCTTTTGCAAAACAAGTCCACAATCCAGCAGTACAGTGTCCTGTGGTGGCTCAGAGGGACTGCCTTTAGTTTCCTCTTTCAGTCTCTACCCAGCCGCTACCCTCTATTTTTGCCTACAGATTTTCACTTTCTTAAGGTTTCCTCCTTTAGTTGTTTATAATTTTTTTTCTAAGGGTAACTCTAACAGCCCATGATATATTCTTTTTTTTAGGCAATTTTTTTTGTACAAGTAGAGCTTGGCTGAGACTGGTATGCGTTTAGTGTTGACTCGGTCATCTTCTTAGAATTGCCACGGCATACAATGTGGCAAACTGTCCAACCTTTTACCCTGACAAACCTTCATTCCTTTATTTCTTTCTCCATATTTTGCACTTGTCAAACCACTAAACACAACCCTTCCACACGTAATTAAAAGTACCTAGCATTTAAACACAATCTAAGCTCCTAATGCAATGATAAAAATACTAATGAAATGTCCTAAAATGCCACTAAATGTACCCAAGTAAAAGCAATTAGCTAGGTCTAAAGGAATGAAATATAACTCTTTTCAAGAGTTACCAGTCATTCCAGTGATAACCTACCCTTTTAGGCAACCTACATTTAATCTCATTGACCGTTTCTCCTTAAATATCCTTACCTAGCCTTTCTCATACCATTTGGCCCTAAAGGGTTCTCGTTTCCTCCACTATTTTTTGACAGACTTTCCTTCCAAGGTAATCCTACACGGGTTGCCTCTTCTAATAAATCCTTGCGGGCTTTTTCCCACGTCACATAGTCCCATCTTATCATTCTTTCCTCTGTAGATCTCTGACAGACTTTACCAGTCCAAGCGTTTGGCTTAGAATCTACTTTATCGACTCGTCTATCGTAGCCAAGGTTAGTTTATTCATCGATCCCTAGTGAATTTATATTGACAGTTACCACATATCTCGAAGAAGGTACCTCGTCTATTACCTCAACCCAAATAATGCCACATATACTACTCATCTATTACCTCAATCCAGAAGGTTAGTTTATTCATCGATCTCTAGTGAATTTTCCCTTTTTCATAATACTTTGGCAGATTCTCTTACTAGCTTGTTTACCCATGGTTTAAGAAGCATTAACTCATTCCAATATGCTACTCATTGTGCGAGCCTTATATTGACTTCTCTTATTTTGTCCTATTAATTTTTCCTAGCTCAATATTTTAGCGCACTTAATCCACCGCCATAACCTAACTATGGTCTTACACAATATTATCCCATCTTTAATGTCCTTGTGGACTCTCACATATTTACTATCTTGGAAGACTCCATTGGTTGCCATAGTCGAGCTATGGTCTTATACCTTATAGCCCCAAGTTTAAAGTCCTAGTGGACACTACAAGTTTCCATAGTCAAGCTATAGTCTTACATATTATACCTAATTTAATGTGTTGCCCCGTAGCCATCGCGGTGTCGCCCATAGAGCCTGTTGATCGTCATCGCGGTGTCGCCCATAGAGCCTGTTGACCGTCATCACGGTGTTACTTTATGGAACCTAATAAACATTGTCATGGTGTCGTTCTAGCAAGCTAGTCGTTATTATTCCATTTCATATCTAACCTTTATGCTCGAACACTGCAGTGTCCCTATAATACCCAAATTTTGCCCGGCCCTGGCCCAAATATTGAAACCCAAATAAATAAATAAATAAAACCAAATTCAAAGTCCATTTACATAGTCCAGGTCCAAGTTACAGCAAAATTACGGACCCAAAATCTAACCCAATTAACCTAGTCCAATATAATAGGCCCAGACCCTAAACAGACCTTAAACCCAACTTTCATAACTCGGTTACAGTGGCCCAACTGGCCAAAAATCAGAAACCCTAAGGGTTTCTAGACCATTCTGGTACAGCCGTAACATTGATCCTCTGCTCTTGCGTCGTAGGCAAACCCAAACCAAAGCCCCACGCGTGCATCACCACTAGGCGCGTGCGTCATCTCCACACAGATGTACCTCCAGCCTGGTCGAGTACCTGCAAGCACACACACGAAAAGAGAGCAAAAAGAAT
>CM025143.1:6559235-6578354 GCA_013467495.1 Gossypium gossypioides | reverse complement strand
TTATAATATAAAAATAAATATTCAATTATAAACTAGTTTAAAAAATCCTTAAGCTGCTATATAAAAAAAATTAGAAAAGGACGAATCAAATCAACTCGAATTGGTGTAATTTAATTAAGTTGATTTGATTAATTGAGAACATTTGTAAATTTTAAGGGTTAATTTTTAAAAAATATGACTAAATCGATACAATATGTACAATTATTTATTATATCGATTTTTAAACTCCCACGTTACTCTCTCATCAAACACTAAACGACACTTAATGGAAATGGCTTAAGAAACAATCTTAATTAGTTGAGTGATCATTTTTAACATTTTAAAAGTTGGATGACAAAAAAATTTAATTAAGTAATCTACATTATAATTTAGCCAAAGAATAAATATGTAAAATCACATGTAGTGTATGATAAAATCAATAAGTAGTATATATCTAAAAACAATAATTAGAATTACACCTTGAGTGAAATTACTCTTTCATTTATTATGTATATTATTCTATTTTGGATTATACTTTTACTAGTTTTTCAATAATATAAAAGTAAAAATTAAGTTTTCTAAAAAAGTCTACTCACTCTAGCATGTCTCTGGTCTGCTGCTGGTAACACGTCTCTGGCTTTTTGTTTTCATTTTTTTTGTGGTTCATTTTTGAGTAGTTGGTTTGGTTGTTTTAATCTGCTTGGGGTTAATATGGTGTTTCAGGTGGTATGAGGTTACAGTCAAGGAGAATGAGATGGCAGAGTTGAAGTTAGATGATGGGGAAGTTGAGGTGATGTTATTGCCTACTGAGTTTGATTATCATAAATCAATCTGCGAGTTTTGCTTGGTTGGTTGTTTCCTTACGGCAAGCGTAGTCCATTTTCTAGAAATGAGGAGTACGATGGTGTACCTCTAGCATATTTTAAGGGGTGTTAAGATCTCAGATCTGGGGGAAAGGAGATATTTGTTTAAGTTTTTTCATAAGATGAACATCGAATGAGTGATACATTAGGCTTTGTGGACTTTTAATAATCATTTATTGATTATTCATCGACTCGAGGAGAACGAAGATCCGATGCAAGTTTCTTTAATTTTTTTTTCTTTCTAGGTTCAAGTGCATGATCTACCTCTAGGTTTTTTTCAGAAAATGTAGCAAAACAACTTGGAAATTTTATTGGTAGATTCTTGGAATATGATACGAAACAATTGAGTAGGGGAATGAAAAATTATTTATGTGTTTGAGTTCAATTAAATGTTAGATGCCCATTGAAGCAGAAGAAAAAAAATCATGATCCGTCCCGATAAGTGTACTTATGTGAATTTTAAGTATGAAAGGTTGATGTTATTCTATTTTTTATGTGGTTGCTTAGGATATAATGATTCTTTCTACCTGATTAGATTTAACAAAGTTGTGGAAGGCGCAAAATTTGGTTAGGATTTGACTTTGAAGGCACAGTCAAGAAGAGCTACTACCATGAATAGCGTATGGCTAAAGGAGGAAAGAGATGGAGAGTTGCGAGAAATTAATTAGGAACAGTCTGATTTAGGGAGAAATTTAAGGGATGGGATAAGGTGAGAATCAGGGATGAGGGTCAATCTTGTATTAGGATTTAATCTGGAGGAGTCGTAAGTAGTGATGTCGTGAATTATAGGGAATCTTCAAAAGGATTGGGCCAGATGGACATGGAGATTGACGGATTCATGTATGGCCGCATGATAATCATGTGGATGTAGTGATTCAAGAAGATGAGGCAAGTCCAAAATGGAGATTGATGGATTTTTATGGAGCCCCAGATGTGTGAAATAGAAAGGATACTTGGAATTTGTTGAGACATCTAGGAAGGAACCAACACTTGCCATGGATAGTATGTGGGGATTTCAATGAGATTAATTATTCTTATGAGAAGGTTAAGGGCGTCCGAATGGAGGAAAGGTGAATGGAGGAATTTCGTGAGGTGTTAGAAAATTGTTTGTTAATAGATGTTGGATATTCAGGATCATGGTTTACATAGGAGAAGGGTAATTTTCCGGAAACAAGCATTAGAGAAAGATTGGACAGAGGAGTGGCAGATGATTGATGACCATGTTTCTGAATGTTGTGATACGATATCTGCCACATTCTTTTTTGAATCACTTTTCTCTATTTATTCAAACGAATCAAGGAGATAATAGGTGGGGATGAAAAGATTTCGATTTAAGGTATGGTAGATTGTAGAGGAATCGTGTGAAGAAGAGGTGAAAAGAATATGGGAATCAACATCGGGAGATATCATTGAGAAGTTGGCGTCTCTACAAATTGGGTTGTAGAAATGGGCAGGGACCATTAGAGCAAAGTGGGCAAGGCTTACAAGAACTTTAACAAGAAAGTTGGAAGAATTGAACGGTCTAGATAGGGATGATGAGACTCAAGTAGAGTTCATCAGTGTAAAAGTCAACCTTAATCTAGAGATCGGTAAGGAAGAAGTGTATTGGGAACAAAGAGCATGAGTGAATTGGTTAAAGATGGGAGATAGAAATACTTCTTTCATAATTTTGCCTCCAAACGTAAGTGTATGAATCGTATTGCTTGCAATATGAAGACGGGAATGTACCTACGGATGAACTTGAAATGGAAGGGATTATACAAAATTATTTTAAGAACCTTTTCTCTACAAAAAGGATTGGTGATATGGAACATATTCTAACTGTCCTAGACAGGTGTATTTCAGATAGTATGAGTCATATGTTGATACCTAGATATACGTAAAAGGGGGTTTATTTGGCTCTAAAGGGGATGGCCCAACAAAAGCGTTAAGGGAAGATGATTATTCGACATTCTTCTTTCAAAAATTTTGGCACATCATTGGAAGGGAAGTCGACGCCTACTGTTTGAGAGTCTTGAATGAAAGTAAGGTTTTGGAACCTCTTAATTTTACCAATATTGTATTAATACTGAAAGTATCCCATCTGATGAATTTAACAAATCTCAGGCCGATAAGTCTTCGTACAGTTCTTTATAAAATGATTTCAAAGTCTGTGGCTAGTCGGTTTCAAAGAGTATTGGGATGTTGTATTGATGAAGCTCTAAGTGTATTTGTGTCATGGCGCTTGATAACAGATAATATTTTTTTAGCTTATGAAATTTTGAACACTTTTAGGCAAAAATGAACAGGAAGTAAAAGCTTTATGGCATTGAAATTAGACATGAGTAAAGCTTATGATTGATTTGAATGGCCATTTTTAAGGAGGAGGATGTTACGAATAGGTTTTGCTAATTCTTGGGTGGAGCTCAATATGCTGTGCATAGCTACTATTTTGTATTCAGTTGTAGTTAATGGGAAAGCTGGAGAGGTTTTTAAACCTACTAGATGCCTATGGTAGGAGATCCGTTAAGCCTTTTTCTTTTTCTGATATGTAATGAAGGGTTTTCGTCCCTTATGAGATTAGCTATGAAGGATGGTTTGATAAAAAGGGTTAAAGTAAGTAGAAGGGGACCTCAAATCTTTCATTTAATGTTTGATAATGATTTCATTTTATTTGGAGAGGCTACTGAGAGGGGGGCTCATATTCTGAAAGATATACTTAGGGAGTATGAAGTATGTTTTGGGTAGAGTATTAACTATGAGAGGTCAATTGTGTTCTACAGTTCAAATACTTCTAACAGGGCAAAGGGAGATAGTATCGAAAATTATGAATGTTAGAACCTTAACAAATCTAGAGAAGTATTTGGGTTTGCCGAATATGGTAGGACGAAAGAAAATATTGTCATTTCAGGTCTTGAACGATTGTATTAAGAAAAGGATTGATAATTTGAGTGCTAAACAGTTATTGCAAGGTGAAAAAAAAGTCTTCATAAAAGTTGTTCTTCAGGCTATACTGACGAATTCAATGGTAAAATTTTGGTGGTAAAAAGGACATAGAAAACGAGGGATTCATTGGTACGAGTGGAAATGGTTATGTGAATTAAAAGAGAATGGGAGTTTAGGTTTTAGATGTTTAACAAAATTCAATTTAGCTTTACTTGGAAAACAGGGTTGTTGACTAATTAATTGTCTGAATTCATTGTTAGATCGTACTTTAAAAGATAAATATTACCCGAATATTGACTTTTTAAGTGCCACATTGGGAAATATACCTTTTTATACATGGAAGAGTGTGTGGGCGGCTAGGGGCTTGTTATAGGATAGGCTATGGTAATGGGTTAGGACTGGAGTGAAAATTTCGGTGATGGATGCTACGTGGGTACTAAAGGTAGTAAACTACAAGGTACAAAATATTGTTAGGACTTTAGGCCTTAGCATGGTTGCGGATTTGATAGATGATAACTCTAAAGTCTGGAAAATAGATGTAGTGAATAATACCTTTAGTGAAAGTGATGTGAACATAATTTTACAAATTCCACTAGCAAAATAGTCGCACAATGACTTTATGGTATAGAGAGGGGAAACATCAGGGGAGTATTCTATGCGAAGTAGTTGCAAGCTACTTTTAAAAGATGCCATAGACCCTATTGCTAATTACAATTAAAACACTTGCACGAGTTTTTAGAAAAAATGTAACACCCTCACTTGACCCAATCGCCGAATTTAGGTATAAGGTGCCACAAATGGACCGGATTAGACTAAACACAAATTTTAAACTTAAAATTTTAAAGACTGTCTTTATTAAGTAGTAATAAAGATTTCTTACAACAAAAACCTTAACTTAAAATAAAAACTATCACCAATTTCAAAATCCAATGAAGTTATTTATTTACAATATACTTGACCTCGAGGCGAAGCCTCTGAAGGTACCCCCATTATGTGCATAACTCCTAACTAACAATGTTACTTATTCCAACAAGGTTTGGCTCGCCCCCTCCCCCCTGTGTTCTTCATTCCACGAATCCTAAAACATAAGCCATATCTTCTGTAGGTTCAAAAGAACTTAGTGAGTTTCTTTGCATAGATATAACTAAGTCTCATCATGCTGAGTTTTTAAATAGAAAAAACCAAACACACTACTCCATGTTTCGTTTAAACAATCTCGCTTTATCTGAAGTCTCGGATTCCTATTCAACTTTCGCCTTTCTTTGATGGCAGATTGATTGTTGAGCAATCATTACCTAGTCAGCGTATGACCATTCAACTAATTTTGGTGGATTCTAGATGACTTATCATCCTTGCGAGTTCTCAATTTTCCTTGCTCATATCACATTTTGTTCCATTTTTCCTCACACTTTCTATCATGAATATCCTTTTTAGTTTTATCATGACTCGTAAAACCACCATAGTTCTAGCGGGTAAACTGACATTCTACACATAAGGCCTACTAGAAAAGGCCCACGCCACACTGGCGGACTTAACCTTATTTCATCATTTCTTACTTCTACCTTACACTTGGATTGAAATGTTGTTAGGGTTACACCCTTGTAAACGGCCCTAATTGTGACACATTGCTTTTAAGGCACATCAAATTTGGTTGCATTATACTGTTTTAGCTTACCATTTCTAGAAGACTATTAAATGTTCGAGTTCACATTCTTCCTTATACAATGGTTCCTTATGGAACTAACTCCATAGTGGACACTTGCACTAGGTTTTCCCTCAAAGAGAAATATAGTCTTGACAGGCATATCTATCACTTGGATTAACCTTCTTGGTGCCTCTTCCTGTCAATGGGTTTTAATTATCCCCTCTTTACCAATAGATTATCAAGAGTACTTATAATCGAACCCATAACATACAGAGTTCTACTAAGCCCCTTCCAGAAGTACTTAATGGCCAATTCGTACCCGCAGTCCGCATATAAAATACTTTTTCATTTGCCTATATATTAGGAATTATCGACACATCATTTACGTAACTGATTTTAGCTGGATTACCGCCCTACACCTTACCGACTTCCTTGTTCATCGCTTTGGCAGGCTTTTCCAATTTCTGTTACCTTTACACCTTCTTGGTGAATTCCTTAAATCCGTTGGCTGACTATCACTTGTCAACACTTGTATTTTCCCTCGTTTGTGTGATTTTCTAGAAATACCATACTACCCTGTGTTTAATGCCCTAACGGACACCTTATGCTGCCATAGCTGAATTATGGTCTTACTCATAAGGCCCCATGTTTAGTGTCCTTACGAACTTCCCCGTGTTCACTGTCTTGGCAGACTACCCTATTTTTAATGTCTCCACAAACTCTCTATGCTACCAAAACCAAGCTATGGCTTTACACAAAATACCTCATGTTTAACGTCCTTGTGAACTCCATTGGTCGCCATAGTTGAACTATAATCTTACACCTAAAACCTCTTTGAGGTGTCACCTCGAAGGACCTTACCGCCATCGTGGTGTTACCCTAGAAAGCCTGCTGATCACTGTCACGATGTTGCTCTATGGAACCTAATAACTTTCATCACTATGTCGCTCTAGTGAACCAGTCAATATCATTCATTTCATTTTTAACCTTGATGCTTGAACACCCAAATGTCCCCTCCGCAAGGCTCGGAGCTTCGCACATCATGATTTGTATCGAGCAACACCGGATTGTGAAATCTAACGACAATTCCATTTCCCTATCTATCCGCCCATACCTCTAATTTTTTATTTTCAACCTTGATGCTCAAACACCACAATGTCTCCCCACAAGGCCCGGAGCTTCGCACATCACAGTTTGCACTCGGCAACACTGGATGGTGAAATACATAAACATTGTTTCCCAAATCCTAACTTCATCTAACCCGTCAATAATCTCCCCTCCGTACCCCACCGTTTTAAATATGCAATACATGTATTTCACTTAAATACTATCATGGAGTATGTTATCCTTTTTAGACATGGATTCATATTTGTAGATACTTATACCCCTACCTAACTTTATGCATACAAAGCATTCTCAAGCAATAGTGATCATACATTGTCACGGAACTCAACAACAATTCAAGCTAATTATATGGCATCGCAAAAATGAAGTATAGCCAAAATCATGAGTTAAACTCGGTATTTTTAGCTTAAAACTTAGTTTTCCTGAAACATGCAAAACCCCTCAAAATTTTTCTAAAAATTCTTAACTTCATTTTCTAAATCTTACATATAACGAGAGACTAAGAACCTTACCAGGTTACTGGATACTCTAGTTTTTTTACTCAAACCTCATGATCACCGCTCCATGTAGAGCTTCCCATAACTATCTCTTTTTTGGAGAAACCCCAAGAAGAAGATAAAGAAAAGAAAAGTAAGCAGATCTGAAAAGATTTCACCCTAGGAATTCATTTCCCAACTATTTATAGCTCTTCACGAACACTCTTCAACTGTATAGAAACCCTCTACAGACAATCATTTTGTCTCCTACTAAGGAACTTGCTAGTTTTAATCCAATTGAACCAAAATTGGACCTCAACCATGTCCCAATCAGTCACTAATCTTTCAGTAGAGGCTAAAATTATTCCTAATTTCTAGATGGTGTGTCATTGAAAGCACAAAATATATCCTATCCCTAAATAATAAAAAGAAATAGTATAAGGAGAGTAGGGTCAAATCCTCAAGGCCTTGATAACTACAGCTTCTTGTTCCTCGAAATCCTGGGCGCAGTCGTGCCCAAGAAAAACAACTGACATGGGAAAAAATAAAAAATAGAATTTAGAATATGGATTAGTTGAAATTAAATAGATCGAAATCGCAATTGTGAAAAGAAACAGATTTGAGAAAAAGGGGTTTTTTTATTTGATAGATTTCAGCCTCCGGTTATCTCGATCCTCGTTTGGTTCAATCATATACTTTTAAGTGATCCTTCTAATGACCGAATAAGCCAATTATAGTGGAAGAGGACGCCTACAACCACCAGCTCCACTTAGGTTATAGCCTTACGATCTAAAGCAACCTAACTCTAGCTAACTGCCACTTTTGTGGGACCATCTTACACTAGATCATCGTTTCTCAATGGTGAATACCATGCCTTTTCGTCTATTGGGCTCGACAACCACTGACGCAGTAAGTTAGCGAATCGACTGTACAACCTTCACAAAACATATAAAGCAGCCGCCTTTGCACAAGATGAAAAGATTACTTTTGGAAGGATATGGACGGAAGCATAATCCCGTAATGCGAAGTAATGATGAACACTCGTTGAGAAGGGTTAAGTGCGGGTTCTAAGTCTCATGAACTCTTTTTAAGTAATCTTGATAACCTTTGGCTAGACGAGTTTAGTTACTCATGCTTTTGGGAATGAAAACACAAGTTTAATGAAACGAAATTTTATTGGAAAGAAAAAGAAACAAAAGGCTAAGAGCCTTAGGGGGAGGAGTTTTTTTTACAGAAATGATTAGTGAGTATTCATGTCACTCCATCCCCTATTTATAGTCCATGAAAGACCTTAGTTGGTTCCTATTCAAACTCTAGATGATAATGTAAGAGATATAATTTGAACTTAAATCTAAACAATATAATGATAATCTTAACAATAATCCTAAAAATATAATTCAAATTTAAACAAAATTTTATGTCCATAAATCTTTTCTTTGAAAATTTGCCCCAAGTCTTCCACACTTTGTATTTTCGGCACCACTTATTCCCTATTTCGTATGCTGACCCATTTTGTATTTAAATTCATACTTTTTACCCCCAAATTTCCTTTTACTTTCAATTTAGTCCCTATAAGATAAAAAACCATAAACAACCCAAATTAGTAGAATCGTACTCCAAATATATATGTAATTAACTCATAAAAGTATGTCATTTTAGAGTATTATCATATTCCCCTACTTAGCCCATGCTTGCCCTCAAATATGATTCCTATTCCATTATGTAATTTAGATTTTACCATGAAAGAAGTATCACTCCAAAGTTTTATAAAAATTAGGCATAATGCATATGAAAATAAAGAGAACCTTTAGCTTACTTTAAGTAAAACCAAAAAGTACTCCAACTTAAACACACAAAAATTAAATCGAATTTTTATTCAAAAAAAAATAAATCAACTTGGATTATTTCATGAAAGTTAGGTAATTTACTAAACTTACCAAGACACCCTATTTGTTCCACACTTAGTCCCCAAATTTAATTCTCTTCCTTTCTTTTCCTTAAGAATGTATTGGCAATTTCGACGCGAAGTGAAATGACAACCCAGGCACCTCACCCCGGTTACTCAACCTAACACACTCCTAAGTTATTTTTTATTTTTGTTCATAATTCCGATTAGCGGAGAATTACCTAACATGTCACACAACCTTTTAATGCGAAAGCAGGATGACAACCCAAGTACCCTACCCCGGTTACTCAGTCAGTCACGTTTTAAGCTATACCCATAACCACAAAATCATCAGATTTTATTCTATTTTATTTTTTAAAATGAAACAGAATTTTAATTTTGGAAGACTAAGAAAAACAATCAAGTGTCAAAAATAAGTTTTGGCAACTACCTAACAGACATGAAAATAAATTTAGCATACATTCATATTAAGTGTCCTCTTTGCATTTAGACTCAATCGACTTTAATATAAGCAAGATTATAAGCAAGATAGGGTTAACTTCATTAATCATAATTATTTTATCCTAATAGAAATAAAATAGTGGAGATGAAATCAACATAGCAAAATAAATAACCAACTTAGTAAACAAGAAATATGCTCGCGAGTCAAACAATGGGTAATTCCTAGTCAAAATCTTGGGCATGAAAAGGGGTAGGATATACTAAAAATAAACGAATGTGGGCAAAAACAAGCACAAGGCAACAGCAACAGTAACACAACAGAAAAATAGCAGATAAAATAGCATAAATAATGAAGACCTCCCTCCTACTTCAAACACATTACCCTCAATAAGCAAAATAATGTTAACAAATATGATGAAAAAGAAAGGGTTTAGAACACTCCCCACTGTTTTCGCCCGTTTCCAAATTTAATTTTTTGTTTCCTCGATTCTCCTGGACATAAGAAGAGAGGATAAATTTTATTAACATGCAAGAAAATAAAGAAAATAAAATTAGGTTGCCAAGCATTTGTTTAACGTCGTTAGCTTGACGACCGAACTAGTATTATGGTTGTTCCAACTGAATATTTTTTATCGTACGAGCTTGGAAATTTGGTTCATCAAACAATATTTTAAGTTCACTTTCATGAAATGACTCAAAAGTTTCTTCTACTAAGGAGTCAATTATGTTGCCACAGTTTACGTTCAAAATTTCACTAATGTGACTAATAGTGTCGTAAACGTTAAACTTCACGATCTCCCCGTCAAAATCCATCATGGGGTTCCGCTACGCACGTCAATATTAGTACTTGCGATACTAAGGAATGGTCGCCCCAACAAGATGTCTAAAGACCCAAGAATGTTATCCTCTTCTATTTTCACCACATAAAAGTCTGTAGGAAAGATAAGTCCATTGACTTTCACCAATACGTCCTTAATGACTCCTTTGAGATGCATAATAGACCAATCCACCAATTGAATGATAACACCTTTTTTTTCAAAAAAAACTCACGTTAAGTGATTCATAAATGGAAAAAGGCATTACATTTATAGATGCCCCTAAATCACATATAACTTTTTTAATTCCTAAGTGGCCTATTTTGCATGGTATTGCAAACATTCCCTTATCTTTACATTTTACTGGCATCCTTTGCTGTAACACCACAGATTCATTTTCACCAACACTTACCTTTTCATTTCCATTCAATTTTCACTTGTTGGTACAAATCTCTTTAAGGAACTTGGCATATCGAGAAAATTATTTTATGACATCCAACAACGTTACGTTGATCTCGACATTTTTTATTATTTTGAGAATCTCTTTTACCTCCTTACTTCTCTGATGTTAGTTCAACCGTCTTATAAATGGAGGTTAAATTATGGGCAATAGAGGTTTCGTTCGAACATGTTCATCGTACTCCTGCTTTTCTTGGGCGAAATCTTGATCATAATTCCTGCTAGGATTTGGTTCCAGTTCTTTTCCACTTCACAATGTCATTGCATTTGCGTTTTGTCTTGGGTTAGGTTCCGTTTGTGACGGCAGCTTTCCCTATGAGTTTATTTTCTCAATTGACATGGTCAACTCTTTTATAGATGCCTCGATTTTTTTTTGAAAATTAACAGTTTGCTATTTGAAATCAAGCACATTAGCTTCTAATTTATTTATCATGGCTTCTAGAGAGGTACCTAGATCTTGCGTTTGTTGTGGAAACCAATTTTGGTATGGTTGGTTATGCCGCGGGTTCACCCCAAAACTCAAGTTAGGATGGTCTTTCCATCCTGGGTTATATGTATTAGTGTAAAGGCCATATCGCCTTTGGGGTGGTTTAGGAAAGTTCCCCACAACATCCAAATAAGCCATATTATCCTCATATAAACTAGGACATGCATTAGTTGTATCTTCGAGTGTTGCACATATTCTGCATAATCGAGTTGGTCCTACTTTTACTGTAAAAAAAGAGTTCACGATATTAGTAAGTCTATCAAATTTATTTTCTAAAGTTGAATTACTTAGCTGGTGAACTCTTCTAGTGGGTTCAGGATTGTCTCAAAATTGCTAAGCATTTACAGCCATCATGGATATCAAGTCCCTTGCTTGTTAGGGGGTCACGTTGACCAATGCTCCTCCACTGGCAGCATCTATCATATTCATTTTCATGGGCTTCAAGCCTTTATAGAAGTATTAGAGAAGAGACTATTCAATTATCCCATGTTGTGGGCAACTTGCACACAAATTCTTAAATTGTTCCCAATAGTCGTAAAGAGACTCCACATCCTTTTGCCTTATCCCAACAATCTCCCTCCTTAGCTGAGTTGCACACGATACTGGGAAAAATCTATTGAGAAACAAACGGGAAAGATCAGCCCAGGTTGCGATAGATCCAAAAGGTGATAAAATAACTGTTCTCTAGCAGAGTCTACTAGGGAAAAAGGGAAAGCACGTAATTTGATTTGATCCTCAGTTACACCCCGAGGTTTCATGCTAAGACAAACCATATGAAACTCTTTTAGATGTTTGTGCAAACCGATTGTGCAACCTTCCCAAAACATACAAAGAGGCCGTCTTTGAAAAAGATGAAAAAATTACTTTTGGAAGGACATGGATGGAAGATAAAAAACCATAAACAACCTAAATTAGTAGAATCGTACTCAAAATATATATGTAATTAAATTATAAAAGTATGTTATTTTATAGTACTATCACCGAATTTAAAAAAAAAACTGGGTTAGACAACTCTCCCACCCTAAAATAAATTTGTCCTCGAAATTTCCTTTCCCGATCAGCCTTAAAAGCGGACTCAGAAGAACTATTTCCGTATTTCTGCTCTCATATGGTTTACAAAAGTAATCACTTTTCGTTCCTATAAAACCTTCAACTTGGTTACCCTTTCATACATTCGCTTTACACTTGCTATGCCCAATTTGTGGATCCTTCAACACTTAACGAAATATGAATATCGACTCGTTGTCAGGTATTTGTTCTTTCCATTACTAGATACACTCCAAACCAGAAATTTATTTCCCAAATCTTAATTTGGCGGACGCTCTAAGGTGAACATCTCCTGGCTAACATCTCTTTGATTTTAATTCTGGTGGGTAATCCAAAATTCCTAAATTTTTTTGTATGCTAACCTTGCCCACCTAATGGGTTAATTCATTCTAGTCATAGGGCAGTTAAGCTCGTCCAAGATATACTTTCTCCACTACCTTGGCAGAGTACCAAAGCTAGCACTCTACTTTCCAAGAAAGGTAACAAAAGCTTATCCGCCCCACTCGAAAAGGGTTGTCATTGAACGAACCTAAGACTATTTCTACTTTTCTGAAGGCTACACCCTAATGAGTAACAGTTGGCAACTATCCCCGCCTTAGGAATACTAAAGGATTCTTCCTTCTCCTGATGCCAATAGGTGTCCTACATGCATTGATGGACTTGAACAGTTCCTTACCATTCATTAAATTTTCCACAACTTCTCATACACGCTTTTGGTTTTAAATAAACCAAAACGTTGAGAGAGAAGTTCATAAGTCTATAGACATTTGGCTTGGCCTACCCACTTATTATCCCTCACTTCTCTTCTTCCTATCTTTCTTTTTCTCGTCTAATTACAATATTGGGTGTTGTTCCCTAGTATTCTTGTCACTAAAAATTTTGACAATAAACTCTCTCTATCTTTGTCTTCATATTCCCTGAGTAAAATTAAATAGACAACATAAGTAGGGTAAGGACTTTTAACTTATATGAGCATTTTCACCAAACACGATATGGTAAATCACCCAACCATTCAAGGAATCAAGCTACCTTACCTTAATTTTTCTTTCGGGGTGGTTCGAGAGGAATATCGACTAGGTGATGCAACTGACTACCTCAGAACCTCTTTTTGTGCATCTCTCTTTGCTACTAACCCTCTCATCTCTTACAGTACCTTTCCCTTAGATGAGATGAGTCTTTTCTTATCTTGGAGATGATGGTTTAACGTTGGAAAATATGTATCTCTTCCACCTGTGATTAAACAAGGACATGGCATCAATTTTCCTCAAGAAATGGGGGAGTCCTTTTCCACGAACTCCCTATTCCCTTCTTGGATTCTTCTTATAACGACTCCTACTGTAACATCCTGGGGAGACCACGTCAGTACCGTTCACTTCCCTTTTTTTTTCTTGTCAAGAGTTTGCCACCCTTTTTTAAAAACCTGGTGATTCCTTTCAATTATTGATGGGGTGAGGAAAATCATTGACTTCCTTTCAAACTAAAAGTGAAGCCAAATAGGTTTGATTTCAAGAGGATCACCTATTCTGGCAGACAATGTTGTATACAACTCCCTCGATTCATGGAAGTTCGTCTACCACAGTTACATGTTTACATCTCTCTCCACATGAAGGTCTAAATTCAACCTTTGAAGGTTTATAAAAAAGGGTTAGAAGATGGTACTAACTTTTGGAAGCTTCACCTTGATGAAATGGTAAGGTTGCAAAATAGGGGTTTCTAAATCCTTGAGGAGTATACTGTGTATACCAAGTCCGGCATCCAAGTGTGTCTTTCTCCTCATCTTTCTCATTTAATCCCCATTCAAACTTAACACAAGTGTCTTCCTTATTAGACTTCAAACTAGCGACTAGGTATAACCGCTGCTATAGGTCCTTCAAATGCAAATCTCACAAATCCACTTGTATATGAAAACTTGCCAGTTTTGTCCTTGAATTCAACACTCCCACTCCTCTAGTTCTAATAAGGGGATTGCCAGAGGTGACGAAAGGAATCTAACAACTTTCTCATTTTTAAAAATCAAGCGTGATTATTTCTACTCTTTTCGAAAAACTTAGCCAAAAGGAAGTAAAGACACTTTTGAGGTGACAACATACCTAGCAAATAAAAACGCTTAATTTCCTTTGTATATTTTCTTTAACGAAATTTTCCTTTCTTCATCACTTGTATTTTCAATCACTTTACTTATTTATCCTTTGCTTCTACATTTGTTTCGATCTGTCAATTTAGGCGCATGCTTTTACATACAACACATAATAAATTAATAAAAGTAAGAACTCAATGACCTAGCCAGATTGAACATAATGCACATAAAGGGTATTTTTTCAATTCCTATATCTAGAGGACCAACTAAACCATGTTCTGATACCACTAAATTTGTAACATTCTCACTCGACCCGATCATCGAATCTGAGTATGGGGTGCCACAAATGGACCGAATTAGACTAAACACATATTTTAAATTTAATAATTTTAAATATTGACTCTATTAAGTAGCAATAAATATTTTTTACAACAGAAACCTTAAATTAAAATAAAAACTATCTCCAATTTCAAACTCTAAGAAAACTATTTATTTACAATATACTTGACCTCGAGGCGAAGCCTCTAAAAGTACCCCCATTATGTTCATGACTCCTAACTAACGATGTTACTTGCTCCAACAAAGTCTAGCTTAGTCCCCCCTCGAGTTCCTTATCCCTCGAATCCTACAACATAAGCCATATATTTTATAAGTGCAAATAAACTTAGTGAGTTTCTTTGCACATATATATAACTAAGTCCCATCATGCTGATGTTTTAAATAGAAAAGACCTAAACACACTACTCACGGTTTCGTTTAGACGATCCTACTTTATCTAAAGTGTCGGACTCATATTCGACTTCTATCTTTCTTTGATGGCAGATTGATTGTTGAGCAACCATTTCCTAGTCATAGTATGACCATTCAACTAATTTTGGTGGAATCCAGATGAATTATCATCATTGCGGGTTCTCACTTTTCCTTGCTCATATCACCTTTTATTCCCTTTTTCCTCACACTTCCTATCATGATTATCCTTTTTAGTTTTATCATGACTAGTAATAACACCATAGTTCTAGCGGGTAAGCTGACATTCTACTCATAAGGCCAACTAGAAAAATCCCACGCCACACTAGCGGACTAAACCTTATTTTATCATTTCCTATTTCTACCCTACACTTAGGTTGAAATGTTGTTTAGGTTACCTACTTGTAAATGACCCTAATTGGGACACCTTACTTTTAAAGAGCATCAAATCTATCTACATTGGATCATTTTAGCATATCGTTTCTAGTAAACTATTAACCATTTGAGTTCATATTCTTCTTTATACGATGGTTTCTTATGGAACTAGCTCCATAGCGGATACTTTTGCACTAGGATTTCCCTCAAAGAAGAATAGTATTAACAAATATATCTTTCACTTAGATTAACCTTATTGGTACCTCTTCCTGACAATGGGTTCTAATTAGCCCCTCTTTACCAATAGACTATCCATAGTACTTATAATCAAACCCCTAACATACAGAGTTCCATTGGGCCCCTTTTAGCGGTTTTAAATGTGGTTTGCAGATAAAATCCTCTTTCATTTGCCTATATATTAGGCATTATCGACACGTCATTTGCCTATATATTTAACAATGAGTTCTAATTAGCCCCTCTTTATCGACATCTCATTTCCATAATTGATTTTAGTTGGGTTAACGACCTACACCCTACCGACTTTCTTATACATATCTTTGGCAAACTTTGCCCATTTTTGTTACCTTTACCCCTTCTTGGCAGATTCCTCAGTTCCATTGGCTAACTATCGCTTATCAACACTTGTATTTTTTCTTGTTTACGTGATTTTACAATATCATCATCTTGGCGTACTACCTCGCGTTTAATGTCCTGACAGACTCCATATGTTGCCATAGCTAAGCTATAGTCTTACTCATTAGGTCCCATGTTTAATGTCCTGGTGGACTGCCACATTTTTAATGTCTCGATGAACTCTCTATGCTTTCAAAGGCAAGCTATGGTCTTACACAACATACCCCATGTTTAATTTCTTGCCGGGCTCCATTGGTCACCATAGCCAAGCTATGGTCTTACACTTTAAACTTCTTTAAGGTGTTTTCCGGAATGACCTTACTATCGTCGCAATGTCGCCGCATAGAACCTGCTAATCGTCATTCCAATGTTGCTCTATGGAACCTAATAATTTTCTTCATGGTACCGCTCTAGCGAGCTAGTCGATATCATTTCATTTCATATTTAACCTTGATGTTCGAACACCAAAGTGTCCCTTCTGCAAGGCCTCAAGCTTCACACATCACGATTTTCTCCCAACAATATCGGATTGCGAAATCTAATAAAAATTTCATTTCCTTATCTATCCGCCCATACCTCCATTTCATCCTTTCCAACATTGATGCTCGAACACGGCAAGGTCCCCTCCGCAAGGCCTGGAGCTTTTCACGTTGTGGTTTGCACTTGGCAACACCAGATAGCGAAATATAGAAACACCATTTCCCAAATCCTAGCTTCATATAACCCGTGAATAATCTCCCCTCTATACCCCACCGCTTTAAACATGCAATACATGCATTTCATTTACATACTATCATGGAGTATGCTATCCTTTTAAGACATGGAATCATACTATTTCACGTATGCCAACTTATTTGTGCAACTTATAAACCTACCTAACTTTATGCATACAAAGCATTCTCAAACAATAGTGATAATACATTGTCACAGAACTCAACAACAGTTAAGGCTAGTTATACAACATCCCAGAAATGGAGTATAGAAACTCGCCTGATGTTTCTTTGCCTCCTATGCTTAGCTTTTTTGAATGCTAGATCTTCCATTCTCTTGGCAACTAAGCGTTATGGCCAAAATCATGAGTTAAACTTAGTATTTTCAGCTTAAAACTCAATTTTCCAAAAACATACAAAACCCCTTAAAAGTTTTTTGAAAATCTTTAACTTTATTTTCTAAATCCTACGTATACCAAAGGACTAAGAACCTTACTAGCTTACTAGATTCTCTAACTTTTCGACTCAAACCTTATGATCATCGCTCCATGCAGAACTTCTTGTAACTACCTCTTCTTCGGAAAAAACCCAAGAAGAAGAAGAAAAGAAAGTAAGTAGATTTGAGAAGAGTTAACCCTAGGAAATCATTTTTTAGCTATTTTTAGCCATTCACACACGGTCTTCAATCGTATAAAAGCCCTCCATTGATAATTATTTCATCTCCCACTAAGGAACTAGTTGGTTTTAATCCAACCAAACTAGAATTGGACTTCAACCATGTCTAAATCAGTCACTAATTTTTTAGTAAAGGCTATCAAATTACGGCTTCTTTCAATTTAACCCCCAATTATTCCTAATTTTTGGACTTAAAAAGAAAACCGGGTGTGACAAAAAAATTGGAATTTAGATCTGCTCCCTAAACTAAAAATTACAATCTGGAGAATTTCCATGAATTTTCTGCCTACTCTGAATAACCTACATTATAAGAGATTACTTGGAACCATAATGTGCCCCAGATGTACAGGTGAAGTGGAGAATACAAAGTATGTATTCCGTGATTGCCCTGTAACAAAGGAAATTTGGCAGAAATTGAATTTTGTTTGGCCACCATCGGTAACAAATTCAAAGTGCATAGAGTAGCTAACCTAGATTTTTTAAAACAATTCAACTGATCAATGTCGCCTCTTTTGTTGTAAGTTGTGGGTAATCTGGATAGAAAGAAACAAGTTGTTGCATGAAGGAAAATGAACACAATGACGAATAATAGCATATTTCATTACGAGCTATATACGAGAACTGGATAGGATAGGGGAAAAGTTACCTAGTAGAGGACAGGAGATTGAGCGATGGAGATTACTAGAAGGGTCAAATCTCAAAATTAATTTCGATGTTGCCTTTAACAAACAAGAAAACACATCTTGTTCAAGGATTGTGATAAGGGATTCAAATGGAGGGGTTCTACGATCTAAAACGGTGCTAAACAGGAACGTACCATCGGCGTTTGCGGCGGAAGCTCTCGCATATGCTCAGGTGGTTCAAATGGGTTTGGAAGTGTATCTATCAACGGTGGAGGTTGAAGGTGATTCATTGTCAGTAATCAATAAGAGTCAAAGTAATGGGGTGGACAAATCGGAAATATGTGAATCCATAAAGGACATATAACCGTTGAAAAAGGGTTTTCAGATATGCTGGTTTAAACACACCCCGAGAATGGCAAACATGGTGGCACATGCACTAGCTACAGAAGGATTAAATAGAGGGGAACATATTTACTTGAGAAGAGGAGTGCTCGAATATGTCGCAGTTCCGCTGGAAAATGACCGTCGATGGATAAGATCGCTGGACTGAGCTGCCTTTAGAGAATTGGTTTCAAATCGGATGGAGAAGATGAAGAGATTAGAAAAGGAAGAAACTCAATACTCTCTCAAGAGCTATAACTGACTGAAGTTGGGGTGGGTGGCCTAGAAGCTTCTTGAGCACAACAGTTCGAATTTGGGTGGACTTTTGTTTTTTTTTATTCTTTATTTCATTTTTTAGTTGTAGCCGGTGTTGGACCCAATGAAGTAGGCTTGGGCTTTCATCTATTTATTAATAAAATCCAGTCTGATTATTTTAAAAAATAATAATATAAAAGTAAAACTTGCGAATACAAAATAGATGCATTAACCTAATGCATTTGATATTTCATTCCATTGCTAGCTAAAAAATAGGGAAAAAATGAATTTTATGACTATTTTCATTCGAACTTTAATTGTGGTTTGAAGTTCTTTATCGTGGTAATATTTTAATTATAGAAATAATATATTTTAATTATAGATATTACTGTAATTAGATGGAATAAAAAATACATAAAGTCATTTGTAATTCATGTCGCTTTAAAAAATTAATAATTTTAAAAATATACAGAAA
>CM025143.1:6546783-6558550 GCA_013467495.1 Gossypium gossypioides | reverse complement strand
GACTTATAAGGAACTTGTGCTAGTAGATAAAGATTTTCTTTTGTGTTTGAGAGTGCAAAATGGTGTTTGCTACACCTTACCAGACTTACATTCCTTTACCTTTTGACTCAGGTAGAAACTATGTCTTTGCTTTGGTGTAAGAAATGATCTCTGCTTTGGTTGTTTGAGACTCTTGGGTCTTCATTAACTCGCATTTTTTTGTCACAATTATGGGAACTTAGGTTTTAGATTAGTCCATATCTTGGTTTTCTTTATTCTTGTGTTGTCTTTTTGAGATGGTCTGTGAAAACTTTGCTTAGCCCATTTTACATTAAAATAGATAAATCTATGTTAGTTAGAATTGGGTATAAAGATATATTTGGGATATGTGAGTTTGCATATGTTTAGAGGATAATATATTCGTATATTTATGTTGATTGAAGAAATAGATATAATTATGTAATATAAAACTAATTTATACTTGTTCTTTTTTGTGCTTTGTAGGTGAGGAACACAAGGATCATGAGGCTGTTTTATCAATGGTTCCAGTTCACATTGTCACCCATGCATCTCAGCTTCCAAAAGAGTTTCTTTTTCCCTCTTCTAAAAACCACTTAATTGTCGGATTTGATTGCGAAGGTGTTCAACTCTGCCATTACGGAACTCTTTGCATTATGCAGGTTAGCTCCTAAAACCAAATAACAAATGTGTCCTTGAGAATCAAGACAGGAATTGCGACTGAAAGAAACATGTTTGATGAATTGCCTACTCTTCTTATTTCTGCATTTCTACTTATATTATCGATCTATAATAATGAACATGATTATGTTCAATTTTTTTTCAAGATACATGTCTAGATGCGAGTTTTAAACACAAACAGTTGAAGAAATCTAGTTATATAAATTATTGTTGGTTGATTGATGAATTTATACCCTTTGGTGGCAGCTTGCTTTTTTGGATGCTATATATTTAGTTGATGTAATTCAAGGTGGGGAAAAACTGATGAAAGCCTGCAAGCCTGCACTTGAATCTAGCTTCATCACAAAAGTTATCCATGATTGTAAACGAGATAGTGAGGTCTTGAAAAAGATTTAATTATGTATTTATGTGGTTATAAAAGAAATACCTTTGCTATGGACTTACAATCATGAACAATATCATGCAGGCACTGTATTTTCATTTTGGTATTAAGCTACACAATGTGATTGATACTCAGGTGGGTTCAAAACTTCAAATACTAACCCAATGAACTGGGTAATTTAGTTCAAGTAGATGCTCTTAACTTATGGTAGATGCTAAGATTCAAATCCTAGACCTTCTGGAGTGTTTGCATAAGCTACGCTCCGGGTTCATTATTTTATCCCTTTGTCATATGCATCCCAGCAAGTATAAGGAGGGTCCATGTTAGAAATGAATGATAAGATTGTTAGGCATTTATCTTATAGCATCTCTCTAAGATTGTCAATATGATACGTTCTGCAAAAATAGGCAATCCAATTTTCTTTACACACTGTGAAGCTACGACGTGGACTGGTTTAGCTGACTAATTTTCTAGCATTTTACCTATTTATATAATATGTTCTAGGCTAAATTTTGTTCACTATATGTATGCAGATTGCGTATTCTCTTATTGAGAAGCAACGAGGACGACGGAGGTCATCAGATAACCCCATTTCCTTCATCGCACTCCTTGCTGATCCAAATTATTGTGGTACTATATAATTTTGTTATCTTTTTTCTAATTTCAGCATATATTTTTCGTTGCATTTCTGTCGAGTAAAATTATTTTACTAGTTAACATATTACAAAATTATTGATAGATTTTGGCCTTTTACTAGATTTGCAGATATCTTATTAGATACTAATTATAGACCATTTCATAGATTTTAGATACTAATTATAAACCCATAGACAACTAGTGTCATACCTTTATACGAAGAAGGATTGTATGAATCAGGGATATTATCCCTTTCCAATAGTTTAATACTACATCAGCAATTTCATCCTGAATTTCAGGATTTTTATTTGAATTTGATTTTTTTCAAGATGAAAATGATGATGTGACATTAAACTATTGGAAAAGAGATACAAATGACCTGGCGTCACTGTTTCATACAATCTTTTCCCACCTTTATACACTATGCACGCTGCCTTAGTAATCGGTGGCCGCCTGTAACTAACTTGATAGAATTCAAAGAAATTTTTTTTGGGGTGGCTCTTCAAGGTACTTGTATAATCACTTAGTAAATTGGGAGACAGTCTGTCAAAAGGAAACGTTTTGGTGGTCTGAGGTTGAGGAAATCTAGGGAGAACAATTTTGCTTTACTTGCTAAACATGGTTGGAAATTGCATACAAGGACTGATGCACTTTGGTGTGAATTTTTCTATAAAAAGACCTGCATTCTACTCAATTTATTGACAGTACGGAGACTGCGCATGCATCTTCTACTTGGAGGAGATTACTAACTACCCAAGAATGCATCAAAAAAGGAGTTAAATGGAAAATCTTTTAGTGTAAACTACTGCTCATACCTCCATCATGGTTGATAACAATGGCCAAAGCCGCTAACCCTAAATAGCGGCCATTATTTGGATGCATGCTCCTAACATTTTCGGCGAAACTATCATATATAGGCCATCAAAATAAAGATATATCTAAACATTTTTTTACCTTTTGGGATATGATAAAAAATGAAAGGAATCACCCTATCTTTTAGACAATCTAACTTTGAACCTGTGAAATCTAGTGAGAAAGAGAGAGGAAAAGGAACAAGAAGGGAGAAAGTAGACTTTACTATTTTGGCTTTAATAGCCATAAGAAAGAAGAGAAAATAGGGGAAAAGAATTATATGAAGAATATTATTTACATTATGTTACACACCCTATTATACTAGTAACTAGATACAAAGATAAGGAAAATCAAATATATGATATGCCTAATGTTATGCTAATCAATCCTAGAATCATGACATAACAATTATGAGGGATTACTATCACAACACTCTCCCTCAAGCTGGAGCAAACAAATCATAGGTTCCTAGCTTGTTACATATACATTCGACGCAAGGCTTTCTAAAATTTTTAGTTAAAACATTTGATAACTAGCCATTTGAATGAACAAAGCTAGTAGCAGTACATCTAAACTCAATCGTTGGCCTCACAAAATGGCCATCAATCTCTATATGCTTTATTCTTTCATGAAACGCTGGATTCAAGGCAATATGTAATGCTACTTGGTTATCATATATTAACTTCATTGGGCTGACAATTTCTTGTTTCAATTCTTGAAGTAATTAGTTTAACCAAATTAGCTCACAAGTAACTTGAGCCATGATTTGATATTCAGAATCTGCGGTAGATCTTGCCACAAAATCTTGTTTCTTACTCTTTCACAATATTAGATTGCCTCCAAGGAGAACATAGTATCCTGAAGTTGGTTGTCTATATGAAGTAGAACTTTTCATATCAACATTTGAATATCCAACAATTTGTATACTTATATGATCTTCATATAATAATCCCTTGTCATATTGAAGAATACATATCGTCGCATCCCAATGACTATTACTTGGGTTCTAAAGAAACTAACAAACCACATTCACAGAAAAGAGATGTATGGTCAAGTGATGGAAAGATAATTAAGTTTTCAAACCAACTTTTAATATTGACTAGGGTGTTTTAAAAGCTCCTTCTAATTTGAAACAAGTTTGACAGTAGGATCCATAGGAGTTTCCATATGTTTACAATCTAGCATTTAGTTTCCTCTAGAATATCCAAAGCATACTTCCTCTAGGAGATAATGATACTCGTTTTCAACTAAGCCACCTCAATGCTAAGAAAGTATTTCAACTTTTCCAAGTCTTTTGTCTAGAAATGATTAAACGAATGTTGCTTGAAATGTGAAATACCTTCATGATCATCCTCATATACAACTAAATAGAAACATTTTCCATAACTATTGTAACAATAGAAGATTGAATGATCTAATTCAGTCTACTTCATCCTAAACTTTAAAATAACGACACTGAAACGTCGAACCAAGCCCTAGTGTCACGAGGCTAGAACTTTAGTCTCACAATCCGTGTGGCATTAGGCGATTCTATTGTTTCAAACACACCTAAGTTAGCCTAACTCTCAACAATTGATAATTCTTGCAGAATTCCTCCAAGGCACCAATTTATATAGCAAAAGCAACACAAAGACAAAAGAATGCTTAAAGAACAGAATAACCATAAAAAAAACTATGCACGAGAGGTGTTTGAGTAAATTCTCTCAATTGTATTCACTTTATCAAAGAATACAGAAACAATAGATGATTTACAACTGAGGGGGAGGCTCTCTATTTATAGTTGAGCTCTCTCAAATCCAACGGTCAAACTAAAGAAAGCTTAAAACAAAAGCATTCAAACCAATTTATATAGCGAAAGCAATACAAAGACAAAATAATGCTTAGAGAACAGAATAGCCATAAAAACTATGCACGAAAGGTGTTTAAGTAAATGCTCTTAATTGTATTCACTTTCTTAAAGAATACAGAAACAATGGATGATTTACAACTAAGGCGAAGGCTCTCTATTTATAATTGAGCTCCTCCAAATCCAACGGTCAAACTAAATTTACATCGACGGACGAGATAAAGCATATCCCTACAATTGAGGGATTTATAATATTTACATAATCAAATCATATCTAATCTTATCAGATATTATTCTCCTCAATCTTCTAAGATTAGTTTCCCTATTTGCCAAGGTAGCCTAATTTTCCATATCAGCATCATTGGGCCACCCGGGCTTCAAATAGACAAGCTTTTTCAACAGTTCTTTGAATTAGGCCAGTTCTCGTGGGTCAAATAATCTCAATCTAATCGATAGACCTCCATGGAGTGTATTTTGTGCGATGGTCACGGGCTTTGAACTATGGCACATGACATTTTCCCCCACCCATTCTCGCAACGCCCTTATTGCGCCTTCGAAACAGCACTGATTTGATTCGCCTCAGAACTTTCTCATCCTTTTGGCTCTTTCCCAACTAGTCTCACTATCGAGTTGTCCCTTCCCTCAGAACTTTTACCTCAACTTTTATTGCCTCTTAGCTCAACTCGTTCCACTCGTTAGTACATCTTGCTAGTAAGAAGCCATGGCTCTCACTTGCCCACATTCTGACTTGCCTCGATCAGAGTCCTCTTGATTCTTACAACTAAACTTCGACTTGCCCACAGCCCCTCAACTTTCTCGCTTTAGAACTTTAAAAGGGTTCCTACATTCTTGCCAAGCCAACAAGTTAGAATGCAAAACACTACCAAAGTGCTTGAAATGTACCTTACTCGTAGCATTTACTCGATTCAACTGCCTAGTTTGGGTCACTACTTTCGGAACGTCTAATGTACAACCCACATTTTTCATAGGTGGTAGCTCTTCCGATGAATCAACAAAAATGAACCTCATTGATCCTAGCTTCAAAGTTTGCATCGCTACATCCTCTAATTTCGATGCACAATTCACCTCTTCTTTTGGTGGAATCCTCTCTGACAACTCAACAAGCTCCGTCGCATTTCCCAAATTGAGCCTTTTTGGTCCTAGCTTCAATGTTTACATCACTACTTTTTCCCCTAAGTTCGATGCACAACTCACCTCTTTCTTGAGTGGAAACCCCTCCGATGACTCAACAAGCTTCGTTGTTGCCTTTCTCTTGACCACGGCTAACTAGGATTGCTCTAGACAGTTTTGCAACTCATGCAGATCACAACACAAGAAGCATTTCACTCACTACTTTTTATTCCTTTTTGCCCTCTTGGCTTCGACACCCCTTATGCTTGAACCAAGTCTTTGGGCGCTTTGTCTAACCCATCATCCCCTTCGACAATAGACTTCTTCGGACAATTTCACAACTTATGCGGACGACAACATAAGAAGTACTTCACTGGCTTCTTCACGCTCTCTTTGGCCTCATTAGCTTCAGCACCACTTGAGCTCAACCCAAATCTCTTGGCCCCTCTTTCTAACTTGTCATCTCTCGAAAGCACGGATATTTTCGAACATCTCTTTAACACATGTGAATCGTCACAAAGAAAGCATCTCATCTTGCTCTTCTTTTTGTTGGGTTTTCTCTTTCCAACTCATGATTTCCAATTACCACAATTGATGTTGTCATTGCCATTATCTTCCTCGTGGTTCCCCCCATATACGCCCCTTTCCCTCAGGCTTAATAGTATTGTCTATGATGCCTTTGGCACAAAAGTATTGCTCCATTCTCTACAAGAAATTTTCTATATCTCATGCATACCTTGTCCCCACAAACTCTTTCAACTTTGGGATGTCTAACTTGCAATTGAGTGTTGCACTCGACACTCCATTCCCTACGGCTGCTTGACACAAAACAAGCTTTCCATCGAGCTCTTCTATTCTTTTGCTCAAAACCTTCGTCGTTGTTTCCTCTTTAAAAGCCATCACTATAGCCTCAAGAGCATCATTCCTTTCCGTTAGCTTATTCCAAGCAGAATTCAGCAACTCTTGCACCTTTTCCATATTGGAACTGAGACGCATCATCAAAAAGTCCCTGGATTGCCTCCTCAAGTCATTTGTGCATCCCTCTACCACATCTAGTGCCTCCTTCACGTCCCCCATGGACTCCTCGAGATTGATCACTTGTTCCTCTACATCCAACAACATGTTCTTCAATAGGACTGATTTTCTAGCCCACCAATGGGTCTCCTTTGACTTATTCTGATCAGAAACTTCTTTCGACATCTCAACTGTGTCTTCGCAACCAAAAATTTGAAACCAACTTTCACGGGGCTAGAACTTTAGTCTCGTAATCCATGTGGCCTTAGGTGATTTTATCATTTCAAACATACCTAAGTTAGCCTAACTCCCAACAATTGATGATTCTCGCAAAATTCCTCCAAGGCACCAATTTATATAGTAGAAGCAACACAAATCCAAAATAATGCCTAAAGAACAGAATAGCCACAGAAAAACTATACATGAGATGTGTTTGAATAAATGCTTTCAATTGAATTCACCTTTCTTAAAGAATACAGAAACAATGGATAAATGGGTGATTTGCAACTAAAGGGGAGACTCTCTATTTATAGTTGATCTCCCCCAAATCCAATGATCTAGCTAAATTTACATCGACGAACGAGATGAAGCCTATCCTTACAATTAAGGGATTTACAAGATTTACATAATCAAATCATATCTAATCTTATCAAATATTATTATCCTCAATCTTCTAATATTAGTTTCCCTATTTATAAAGGTAGCCTAATTTTCTATATTTGCATCATTAGGCTACCCGGGCTTCAAATAGACACACTTTTTCAATAGTTCTTTGAATCGGGTCAGTTTTCGTGGGTCAAATGACCCCTATCTAACCAATAGACCTCTATGTGATGGTCACGAGCTTTGAACTGTGGCTCGTGACATTAGGAGATTGATATCATGTGAAATCCAGTGAAAAAGATAAAAGAAGAAAGAAGAAGAAGGGAGAAAGTAGCTATTGTTACAACTTTACTATTTCGGCTGTAACAACCATGAAAAGGAAGAGAGAAATAGGGGAAAATAATTATATGAAAAATATTACTTGCATATTTACATTATGTTGCACACCTTGTTTATACTAGTAACTAGATACATAAAGAAAGAAAGTCAAAAATATAATATGCCTAATGTATGCTAAACAGTCCTAGAATCGTGACATAATAAATATGAGAGATTACTACCACAACAGAACTAAATAAAAAAATCACAATAAAGAGAATTTCAAAATGATATAAAACCTTGCTTCATTTATTCAAAAGTTATATTGAGTCATCTGCTTCTAATGAAAGTTTCATTAGAATCATGGTACGCAAGACTACAAAGCAAGTTAACGACATGATCATAACAAAGTTCCAAGTAGCTATTGAACTAGACAAATGCTAGTGTTCAATCTCTTTAGAAAGTATGAAGTCTTGAATATGAAAATTTTTAAAACTTAAAAGGAATATAAATTTAGACTTGTGAAGATTATGCACAAGCTCAAATTACTTTGAAAGAAGATGATAGATAAAAGGGTTATAAAAAGAGCTCTTATCAATTATCTAAGAGATTTAAATCCAAAATCTCTTTGCTTGAAGACTCTAAACACTTGCCTAAGATTTCTTTGGCAAATTAAATGAATGGTCTTCAGGCTCAAGTGTAAAGGAGGGCTATTAGTAAAGAACATTCTATAAAAGGTACATTTTGATTAAAAATAGAAAAACAAAAAAAATGCAATGTACATTTTGGAAATGATTGGGCTACATAGAATAAGTTTGTAGAAACAAAAATATCCAACAGTGAGATCAACAAACTAGAGTTATAGATATCATACTATAATAAGATGATACAATCTTTGTTGCTTCATATATACAACTAGAGCTTCATCAAGTGCATGGCCCATTGGCAATGGATGCACTCATTATATGAAGCCTTACATCAACTTATTCATTAAACTAGATAAAAGTTGTTATTTTGAAGTCAGAATGGATAATAGTAAGCTCATTGATGTCAAAGAACGATAAAATATGGTAATTGAGACATGGCTAGGTGAAAAGTTCATTTTATTTGGAACTTCTATTTGCACCAACATAATCTCCTTAATTTAGGAAAGCTACTAGAAAAGAAATAATATTCTTTGGTGGTGTTGGGTTTAAATGTGGTGAATGAATCAAGAGCAGGTGAATTGATTTCTTCAAATTTTGGTTGGGAAATTTTGGCTCAAAATAAAAAAGGGAAAATTTTACCATACCTTAAAATCAATTCACAAAAAAATGAATTAGGATAAGAGTAAAGGGATAAAAAAGTTTAACACTGATTTATAGAGGTCCAGCCTCACTTGTCTACTTTTTCTCTCTTAGCCTTACTTATTATGGGGTTCTTAATTCACTGACTAGAATTTTTATCTTTTAATGACAATACATAACCCTTACAATTGCTATTTTCAATTTAGGCTTAGATAGGAACATTTAAGCTCTCTAGTTTTTAAGGTTACACTAACAATCTCTCATTTTATAAAGATATTTTAGTGTAAACAAGTAAACATTTATAAAGTATTGTGTTTACAAAGTTTAAGCTCTAAAACGATTAAAACTCACTTTTACAAATATTTGCAACAAAGTACTAATGTGTATATACAAAGAATACATGAGAAAATAAAACTCATAATTGTTTTTGCAAATTCACTCTTGATGATTGGATAAGTATCTCTAATTTAGTGTTGTTTTTGTAGAAGATTGAATTATAGATATCATACTGGAGTTTAGATTTGGTAATTTACATTAATTAGGGATTAGGGATTTCGAAAATTTGGGATTTTGCTTCAAAATAAGCAAATAACGAAATGGGATTATGTTTCTTTCTCAATATTGATTACAAATTAAAAAAGATTTTCCATCAAAATTTCACTTTAATCAAAAAGATTGTAAGAATACTAATGGGTGCATGGATGAAACTTTCTTTTTGTTTGATACTATTAAAAACAAGGGTTCTTTTTACTCTCTTTTCTTCATTTTCATTGTCTAGAGATGAGAATGGTTGAAGGGGAAAACAAAAATCTTGAATTTATTTTTAATTTCTTAGTCATCAAATGACATGTAAAAATAATTTTACATGGCATTACATAATTGGATGGGACTATTGCTTATGTGGTGGGAAAGGTCAATCTAATAATTTTTCCATATTCATGTCTTAAATTTTTAAAATTTATTGTATTCGTATATTCATATTGTGTTATTCCCCGTCTGTTTTCGTGCTTCATAGGTGACATAAAAAAACTATGAATAGATGTAATAATTCAAAAAGGTCTTTGATTGGAGAAATTTCTCAATGTTGATTCAATAGGCATAACTAAAACATCTCCTTCCTATCAATATTACATTACTTAAGTTGCTTTCTTTTTTAAGGTTTTTTTTTTATCATTGATCACATTATACATACATTTTTCCATTTTCAACTCCGTTCATACATTTTTTCATTTTCAACTCTGTTTTTTCTAACGTTTTCTTATGACGTCATTTTCCAATAGTGTAGCTATGTATTTTCTTTTTTCTCGGATAATTAAATTGATAGTATTACTCTAACCAGCACAACAAACTCAAACATTTTTCAATGTAGGTATATCGTACATTGAGAAGAATGACATTCGTGTACTACTAAAGAAGGCAAGTGTATGCACCCTTTTATGGTTTAGAAATCTCTTCACTAAAACACAAAACCATTACTTTCAAGAATTGAACTTTGATCTACATGCTATTTCAATCAAAAGTACACATTTATTCAAATTCCATTGTGTTTGATATTCATAGGATCACATACTTGTAGAGGCTCTAACCTCTCATATTATTCTATTTCCATCATGGTTTTTTATTTATGGTTTGAATCTCTTAGTTAGTGAATTATATATGTGTTCTACATTCATGGATTCAGGACCCCAAATTTTGGACATATAGACCCTTATCAGAAATGATGATCCAAGCTGCTGTGGATGATGTTCGTTTTCTTCCCTATGTTCACCATAAGATAATGGAAAAGTTAAATGAGCAAATGTTATGGCAACTCGCTATTCGCGGTGCATTACATTGTCGATGTTTTTGTGTCAATGATAAAGGGCTTTTAGATTGGCCACCAATTCCGACCATTCCAGGTCCTCCAAAACCACCTTTGATGAATAAATGATTTCCTATTTATTATTATCTTTGTTGGTTTAATTCATAGTTAACATAGCTAACTCATGTGATACTTAGCCACTACTACCTATATAGCATACCACTTCTTTCTTCACATATATAATTTCCAAAATAAAAGCTAAGTTTAACCCTCAACTCTTAGATAACATCAAAGCGAAAGGGAATGCTCTTGAAGAAGAAACATTGTCAATAATTAATGTACCTTCTGGGAGAATGGGGCTTGTTATTGGAAAGAAAGGTGCTTCAATCTTGTCGATTAAAAACTCATGCAAGTAAATCTTCTCCTTTTACCTCTTCTAAATGATCAATGTAAAAGATTTCATTTGATTTAAAAAAATTATAATCTATTTTGTAGTGCTGATATTTTGATCAGAAGAGATAAAGGACCTTCAGACAAGGTTTGTTTATGAACTTAATTTGGCTATTCTATATGATAGGTAAATTGCTTGTATTTATATGTGGTTTGATATTATTGAATATACCTTCAGGTGTTCATCATAGGACCTGTAAAGCAGGTGAGAATGGCTGAAGCAATTATAAGAGGCAGAGTCTGTTGAGAAAGCATAGGAAAAGCTTCTCATCTATATGTTTATACAAAACATCAATCTTTTTAACTAATAAAATTATGAATGCTCAATGAACAATACACCGACTCTAAGTTGTTATCTAATGAACTCAATCTTCAACAAAAACGGTTCATTTCATTTTGTTATGCTTGCTTAATGTTTCTCTCGGTTGGTTATGCTCAATTATATGATATAATAACAAATTTATCTCTCAAACATTATAAGTTTCTTCAATTTGACCCTCGCTCTTTTATTTGGAGCAAGTTGGTTCTCAATTTTCTATTACTAATGTGACATTATTTTATCTTATATAATAAACCAACAAATAATTTAAAATTTATAAAAAAAAAAATCAATCATTTAAAAAATCAAATATAACAAATAAAAATTTTAATTTCAAAAGTTATGAAAAAAAAGGCTCTTTAAAATTTAAAAAAATTATAAAAGCTTTTCAGTCTTTCAATAAAAAAATTCTATTTTTTAAAAATAAAATGGAAAATAATCTTAATAATTT
>CM025143.1:6390014-6400478 GCA_013467495.1 Gossypium gossypioides | reverse complement strand
TTTTTCTATTATTTAGCCGAAAAATTGGAGTGATTGGTTTTTATCTAAAATCACTAAACTAGTCTACATAAGAACGCAACAGAGAATGAAATAGGAAAATAATCGAAGATAACCAATGAGATAGACGATACCCAGGAAAGAATCCACCTAGACTTCACCTATTATTATAAATCTGAATTAGACGATTTATTCACTTGTGTCTTGATCCATAGAAATCCCTAAATTATGTTAATATCTCTTTCGAGAGTAAGGACAACTAACTCTAGGTTGATTAATTGAAATCTCTTTCTAATTAAAACCCCTATTGTCTCATTAACTCGATCTATGGATTCCCCTATTAGATTTGACTCGAATCCAGTAGATTTATGTCATCCTATTTCTAGGATTGCATGCAACTCCACTCAATTATGCTAGATCTACTCTTAAACAGGGACTTTTGCTCCACTGAAATAAGCACATTAAACTTGAATTAATATCTCAGGATAATTGAGAGCAAGAATCAAGTATTTATCGCGTAAATCATCAAATAATAAGATTCATCATAGGTTTCATCTTCCCTAGGTATCTAGGGAATTTACTTCATAATCTTGAATGAAAACATTTCAAAGTCAAAATAACTACAAGACATAAAGAAACTCAATAAAACTTCGAAAGAAATTAAATGGAGATCTTCGATCTTGAAGGAGATCAGCTTCCGAGTTGATTCCAATGGCATTTCTCGAGTGCTTTCTTCGATCTTCTCTGAGTACCCCCTTAAATCATATTCTAATTGATATTATATACTTTAGAATGCTAAGAAAGCCTAAAAATTGGGTTTTTCTGCGTATCCAGGAAGCAGGGTGCGATATCGACATGGGCTGGCACATGGGCGTGTGGCCAGCCCATGTGGCTCACACGGGCGTATGGCCAACCCGCGTGGAAATGCCCAGGCGGTGTAGATCCTGAAAACAGTTCTATTTGCCCAATTGTGGCTCGTTTTTCGCTCTTTTCACTCCAAAATTCTCTCCTAAGTATAGAAACATGAATTTAAAGAATTAGGAGCATCAAATTCACTAATTTAGATAATTAATAAACCAAAAACGAATTAAGAATGGAATTAAAATATGTTACTTTTTTGACTTATCAGTCGTGCAAATTTTTGAAAGACTAGGCTTGATTCTTGCATCTAGTGTATCATCCAATCAAGCTTTGGATGACTGCTCTCGCTAATTTCCTATCGGGTTGTTGATTTTATTTTCCTTTGAGATGAGACTGGAGTAATCGTCTTCTCTTGTTGTCATTTGTTCTACTCCTTTATTTTTTTGCTTGAAGCTTTATGTACTGCGTATATAGTGTGTCTCCAATTATGCTTCGGGATGGCTTCATGGACTGCTCAGTGGACACCATCGAAACACTCGCTCTTTTGCATAACGTTGTCACTAATTGGGGAAAGAAGACTCCTACTTTCTAGCCGCTGACACATCGTTTCATATTTTGGTATATTCATGTTTTGATGTATATCTGTTTTTCTGCAAAATAGCTTAAAGCAAAATCAGTCGAAAAGTATTGACATTAGAAACATTCAATGCATGGGCTATTCAAGTGCAAAGAAATTGAATCTACATTTTCTTTTCAGGAAACATTATTGCTTGATTAAACAAAGTTGGGATGTCAGTACCTGGGTGACACTTCCATTCAACCATTCCTTTCGTTAGATAGTTTATAACATTTTCCATATTTATGTCTCTAAAGTAATCTAAATCAGTTTCTTCTACAAAGTCTTTCTCATAAAATGAAGCATTATAAAATTCTCAAATAATTCTAGAGGTAATTTGTACTTCCTTCCCTCGCACCAGTACTGTTTCCAAGTCAAGCCTTCGATCATTTTTTACTCTTGGTCTCTCAAAGATGCATAAAATTCTTGAACTGTAAGGACTACAAAGGAGTCTTTTAGGATCACATAGAAGCACTCCGATCTATGATATCAGCCCAAAGGCCAAAATTCTTAGTAGAGAACCATCGATGGTTCAAACCCCCTCTCTTGATTAAATGTTTTTCCCTGAAGTTCTAAAAAATATTTCTCAACATTTTAAATTAGGAAGTTAGAGGGATTTGGAACTGTTGATGGTTCCGGTTCACTTGTTCTCCTAACTTTTCTTGGAGGCATATTCAATAGTATTTAAGGCTAATACAAATAAGCCAACAAGCCAAATTGTCAATAGAACAGTAAAAATATTAGGTAAAAACCCTTAACCTTGTATAATTTGTTCAGAATCCCTTGAAAACTCGCTCGTTGACGTTCCTTTAATTGTTTTCCTCTTGCTCCTGCACTAAATTGCTTCAAAGAAGAAGGAATTTGCCACAAAATGATTATGCAAAAGTGAAAAAGGGTTTTAAGTTTTAAAAAGTTTTAGGAAGATTTGTAGGATTTGTGAGAGTTTAATTGTTAAAAGAGGTTTAGTCTTAGGTTAAAAATAGTTTTTAGGTTTTTAAAGTGGTGTTTTAAGGCTAAAAACTGGGTTAAAACAGGGTTTATGTCATCGAGTAACGCAATTAGATTGAGTCAACCCTATAAAAAATTGTAGCAATGTCACGACACAAGGGTTCCTTGTCGCGACATCCCTAGAAGTTTGTCGTTATCGCGACATCGAGGTTCAATGTCGTGACACACTCTAAAATTTTGGAAACTTGAGTAGACTGTCTTCTGTGTCATAACACGGAGGTACTGTGTCATGACATCGAGATGATTTTCTCGATTCTTTGCTACTGGACGCGATGTTGTGACACTAACTTTGTTTTTTCCCAAAATTCCAGTTTCCAGAGTTTCTTGGTTCCTATAAAACATAAATTTGATACAAATTAGAATCTAGACTCAATAGTTAGTTAAATATACAATAATTTACATGAAATTATAGGTTAATCCAAATTGTCAAGTTTTACTGCCGGATTCGTCCCACAGCTCCATTAATGTATACGATGACGCTTTTCTATTTCTTTCAGTGTTAGTCCATCGCCCGTCGAGCCACACCACCTTCTTCTGCTTGTCCCTTTCTTTGAACCTGTTCTTTCGGCCTGTACTGATTACAAGAAGTATGATTCAAAATTTAGTAATGACAAATTTGTTGGCATTTTTAAAAGAGAAACAGAGAACAAAAGAGCAAAAATGTGCAGTAAGGAAGCATAAAACAATATGCTTGTCCATTCAACTTAAAAACAATACACTTAAGTAAAAAAAAGTATACTAAATACACAACTACTCCCACTAATAACTTGGAAACAAGCAAAACTTAACTTGCACACAAGCTAATTATGTCAATCAACACCTAAACATGTCAAATAACCTAACAACTAAATTCATTTTCAACTACAAAACATAACAAAGCAACTAAACAAACGAAACCAAAAATGAAATGAATCAAAGGCATCATCTCACAGTTCGCGACTCGTATGCATTGCTTGCTTGCATGCAGTTTTCAGCTCGCATGCATTGCTTGCTTGCATGCAGCTCACAACTTGCAGTGCCAGCTCGTACTTTGCCAGTTTGTGAGACAACTTATAGTTTGACACTTGTCAAGGTAGATTGTTGTTTGAATCTTCACAGAGCACCTCACACTTTGACACTTCACAATATGTGTGAGTAGTTTCATAGTTGGCCAACTTGCAACACTCCTCCTTTGTAACACCCAGTTTTGGCGGGTCTAAAGATTTGGTGTATTATAGTAAACAGTTTGTCTGGAAATGTGTTGTCCACCCAAATAATTATTTTTGGTGTATTTGTAAGGGCGTATAGTAACCGCCACATGAGTAAGTAAGGATTTGATTTCATGATATTTTGATATATTAAGGAAAAGTTTGTGTTTAGCAATAAATGGCAGGTAAGGAATGAATATTCGCCAAAGGGAGGGTACGCCTGGTTTGACTAGAATACGGTGCTAATCAGATTATAAGTAATCTAGTTAGAATGTAACTATATGGCCTAGTTGATAATTGCGAATACAGGGTACTTATTTATATTTATCTCAGAAACTATAGGCCAATAAGAAGGAAAGTTCTGAAATGTATGAAACTTGTTAAATTCCACTGAGTAAGTTGAGTCATATTTATATACATGAGATGAGTTTTGAAAGGGGGTTCTTTTTTTTTCCTTCTTCATTTCCTCTTCCTTAATTGGTATACACTAATTCTTTCCTTAAAGTCCAAATGTATCTCTTGATCAATAATCTAAAAGTTATAATTTTGTTATGATCAGTGGTTATTCCATCCCTGGGTAAGTATTACTATTATGTATGTTCAATTTTGAAATAGTAAGTCTGTAAGAGGTGCATGAACAGTAAGATGTAAGTATATGGCTTTTCATGAGAGTTTTCAGTGTTTGGATTGATGGTAAATTGTATATGAATGAGTCTTAATGATGTTTTTATGTTCTAAAAGCAATGGTCACTGATGTTTCATGAGGGATGTTGAGACCTAGAGTTCAAGCTTCTGTAGGTGAGTGTTAGGTGAGTTTCTACACTGACTCTTGCATGAACGCTGTTCATACTAAAGTATATCTATAAGAAAGTGATCAAACTATGGATCAAAAATCATGGATAGTATAGTATGAATATGATACTTATATGATTATAGGAATGAAGTTATGCTAAAAAATGATTAAGTACAAGAATGATTGTTGATGATGGTATGTGTATTGGATATGAGATCTTGTGGGTCCAAATACGTTAAGAGTGGTATATTGAGTTTATGGTTAGGTTAAATGATAAGTTAGTCTGCTTGAATGTGAGTTTTATTGGATGTATGATGAGTAATATGAAATATTGGGTCTGGGGTGTGTTTATGTTTGTAGAGTTTGTAAATTGAGTCGGATCACCGCGATGGTAACTAATAAAGTCCATCGGGACAATAAACTTGAACTCTTATAAGAAATTCTGAAGGAAAATTCCATAGCCATGGCATACGCTGAATGGATCACCTTTTTGGCGTACTCTGAATGGATCGCCTTGGTGGCATACTCTATATGATTGCCTGTGTGGCATGGTTTGAATGAAGGCTTTATGGTGTATTCTGTAAATCGTATGTTTGCTTCTGAAGAGTATTTTGAGTATAGCCTGAGAGGATAATCTGTTTGAATCCCTTTCGTGCTTCGTTTTATATGTATGGAATAAATGATGAACTGCAATATGGTAAGTACAATATAAATTTCATCAAATGAGGAAAGTTGAAATTGACTAGGAGAAATGGATCTGTAAGTATCTATACAAGATAAAAGAGGATGTTTGTATAGCAATGAAAAATCTGTATATGTTAAAAGAGTATCTGTCATACCTGAATAAACTGGATATAAGCTTGAAATTATAGAATCTGAGTAGTTTTCATCCTTCAGTACATATCGATATTTTAAATTTGAAAAATGTTTCATCGAAAAATATAAAGTACTGTGACTTAATTTAAACTGTAA
The DNA here is from genome assembly GCA_013467495.1 of Gossypium gossypioides. NCBI lineage: Eukaryota > Viridiplantae > Streptophyta > Magnoliopsida > Malvales > Malvaceae > Gossypium > Gossypium gossypioides. Next base: position 6,395,044 of record CM025143.1, on the reverse strand, counting down.
TAGATCGAGGGTTGATGGTATATAAATTATAGAGTTATCTGGTAAATGTGAAAGTATTCACCAAAGTTTCGTATCTGTAAATAGACATTCTGAAAGAAGTATATGTGAAAGGATATGTTCTGACTGTATTGGACTATAAAAATACCCTTGATAGAGTATTAGACAAGCGAATAATACGAGGACTAAGGAAAAGGTTATGACTCAGTTCAGAAGTATAAGAGTTGAGAAGAAGAAAGGTATAGAATTGGCGTATAAGCATAATTCTAATTCTGTGAAGGAATTCATCAGAGCAAGTGAATGAAGAAATTGAGTAGACTGTACAACTAATATTTCAGTCATTTAAATATTTGTCAAGGTATAGTGCTTCGATCCTCACTAATTTCTTTGAACTTACTTATGTTGTTTTTATGTTTCAGGTTTAGTTATTGGATACTCGCCTGTAAGGACGATGCCAAGATTACGCCAAGGAATGGGTATAATGGAATGTTATGCATATAGTGCTATTGTAGGAAGTTGTATTCATCATTTTGTTGTGTTAAGAATGATTCATTTTTTATAATCACATTTATTTAAATAACTTATTGTTTTGTTGAAATTTAGTCCTGGAATGTAAATTAAACTAGGATATGTTTGAAAAATGGAGTTGTTAACCAAAGTTTAGTGATATAGATTATATGTTCTGTATGGTAACACCCAAGATCCAGATCTAGTGTATCGGATCAGGTTGAGGGTGTTACATCCTTGGCTTCCATGCTACGAACACCTATAAGCTTTCTCAAGCTTTCGAACCTGACCTTTCTAAGAGGATTGGTCAGAATATCAGTAATTTGAACTTTAGTTGCATCCTAATTCCTTACACTTCCTTTTATCAAACTTAAAGACTTGTAATTGACATGCTTCATTCTTCTATGCCATAACTTAGTTTCATCTACTCAACTTGCATAGGCTTTAGAGGTTGCTAATTTCCAGTCCACAACAAAAATTCTGCCAGACATAGCAACTGATACAAGTTCACATCCACTGGGATCAAGAATCAAACATTCTATATTCTCAAACACAACTGAATAACCTATTTCAAGCAGCTGACCAACACTTAGCAGATTTTGATCTATGTCATGTACTAAAAGAATATCTAAAAAAAGCTTAGTACCTGATGGAGTGTTGATTAAAACATCTCATTTCCCTTTTGACTTGATGTACTGTCCATTTCCAACTTTGATTCTAGAGTTGAAACTTTTTTCAATCTTCTTGAAAATGCTTGCATCTGAGGTCATATGATTAGTACAACCACTATCAATGAAATAGTACTTTTTTATGTTGCTATGGGTGGCAAAGCAAGAGGCAATGAACATCAACTCCTCTTGAGCTTGGTTCCCATAAGATACCTGAGCTTGAGCATTGTGTTGATATGGTTGTTGCTGTTGTGGTTGCCCTTTCGTCTTGCACACCCTTTCCATATAGCCAAATTGTTTGCAGGCTCTACATTGTATGTTAGGCCAAAACCAATAGTATTTCTCCAAGTAAGTGCTCTTCTTGCAATGAGAACAAGGTGGATACTTCATCTTTCCACTGTCTCTCCTTTACTTTTCACTCCAACTCTTATTTTACTTATTGCTTGAGGAGCTTGAGCCTTCCTTTCTTCTAGCTTGGAATGCCCCTTTAGAATACTCCTCTTTTTTGCTTGTTCTTCTTTGCTCTTGAGCATAAAAAGCATTTACCAACTCAAAGAAATAAATTGTTGACAGATCTCTTAAGTCTTTGAAAGAGGAAATCTTAGACTCGTATCTCTCAAGGAGAGTGGTTATAACCTTCTCCACAATCTTGTTGTCACTAAACTGATCTCCAAACAACCTTATGTTATTGAGAACAGCCATAATTCTGTCTGAATATTGCTTGACAGTTTCAATCTCCTTCATCTTCAAGTTCTCGAAGTCCCTTCTTAAATTGATGAGTTGATGCTGCCTTGTCTTTTTTTTAGCCTTGAAACTCCTCTTCAGCTTATCCCAAGATTGTTTAAGAGTCTTACAGGCCATGATTCTGGTGAAGATCACATCTGATACACCATTTTGTAGGCATGACATTGCTTTATGCTTATTGGCACACTCCTCACTATGTTGCTGCATCTGAGCAATGGTTGGATTTACTCTCAATGGTTGTGGCTCTATGTTAGAATTCACCACTTGCCACAAGTCATAAGATTCGAGTTAAGTCTTCATCTTGACTATCCAAATATAGTAGTTCTCTCTAGCAAAGATAGGAGGTGATGGTGGTGGTGAAAACTTGCTGAAGACATACTAACAACAAAACAATAAGAAAATAAACGCTGACTTTTTCCTTTCTTGACAAGAAAAAACACAAACAGAGGTAATGGCCCTCAAAGATGATTGGTGCTCTAATACCATTTGTTGGCATTTTCAAAGAGAAACAGAGAAAAAATGAGCAAAAATGTGCAGCAAGGAAGCATGAAACAATCTGCTTGTCCATTCAACTTGAAAACAATACACTTAAGTAAAAAAAGTATACCAAATACACAACTACTCCTACTAATGACTTGGAAGTAAGCAAAACTTAACTTGCACACAAGTTTATTATGTCAATCAGCACCTAAATACATCAAATAACTTAACAACTAAATTCATTTTCAACTACAAAAAATAACAAAGCAATTAAACAAACAAAACCAAAAACAGCATACATCAAAGGCATCATCTCATAGTTTGCAGCTTGCATGCAGTTCATAGTTCACAGCTCACAACTTGCATGCATTCCTTGCTTGCATGCAGCTCGCATGCATACTTTCTTGTATGTAGCTCACAGTTAACAGTTCGTAGCTTGCATGCATTGCTTTCTTACATACAGCTCAGAATTCACAATGTCAGCTCACACTTTGCCACTTCGTGAGACAGCTCACAGTTTGACACTTTCTAAGGCAGCTTATTGTTTGACTCTTCGTAGAGCACCTCGCACTTTGACACTTCACGATATGTGTGAGTTGTTGCATGGTTGGCCAACTTGTAACAAGCTTTTGGTTTCTTCAAGTCAATTGATCGTGGGAACGATCTTGGGCTTCCTTTATTGATGAGGTGAAATAAGTGACAGACTTGTTTCATTTATTAAAGAGCGATTGTGTAAGCAAATCCTTAACTAGAAAATAAGTTACTCTCGAAGCTAAGTAAGGAGGTGGTCATCAAAATTGTTGCTCGGTCTATTCTTGTTTATTACATAAGTGTCTTTATGTTTTCTCGTACTATTTGTGATGATTTGTAGAAGCTAATGAATTATTTTTTGTGGGTGATAATTGTAATGATTCAAAAAGAATTCATTGGGCATCTTGGGATAGACTATGCATCCCAAATAAGTTTGTTGGGAAGGGTTTCGAGGATTTATACTGCTTCAATCTGGCAATATTTGGTAAGCAAGCTGCTCAATTCATTTCACGTCTTGATGATTTTGTTACTAATTTTTCAAAGACAAATACTTTCCTAGGGTAATTTTTCTAAATCGAGCAAAGGTTATAATCCCTCTTTTTATGTGGTGGAGTATCCTTACAGCTAAGGGGTTGTTGAGTAGAGGGACTCATTGGCGAATGGGTAATGGTCAAGATATTGAAGTCTTCAAATACCCGTGGCTCAATGATGATAATATTTTTTTATTGATTTGATTCCTTTTCCTGGCTTAGAAGCTATGAAGGTTAATGACTTGTTTATGATGGATGAGCATGCTTGGAATAAGTAGTATGTTGAAAGGCTTTTTTCCCCAAGTGATGCTAAAAGAGTATTGCAGATTCTTGCTAGTTTTACCTCTAAGTCGGATCGGCTTATATGGCATTTTAATGTCAATGGTCATTATAACATTAAATCTAGGTATAGAGTGGTTTTTTCTATGCATTTGAATACCTCTTTGTTTCCATGGATAGTTTATAGCAACAATTCTGGAGCTATAAAGTTCCTCCCAGATTTAAAGACTTTATCTAGTGTGGTTTACATCACTTTGTACCAACTAAATTGCGATTGAGGGATAAAAGGATTTTAATGGTATCCTTATGTGCAATATGCTAAGGTAGTGAGGACTTAGATTATGTATTTTTATGTGTCTAAAGGCAATTGAGGTTTGGTGTGTAGCAGGCTTATCTCTGAGCTATTTCTCTTCTATTGAGTTTTTTATTGATCTTCTGAAATCCTCAAATATTGCTCATATGAAACGAGAGCTTGTTATTTTATGGAATTTGTGGGTTTGTCGAAAAAAATTTCTTCGAAAAATATAGATATGGATGATTCTATTATTGTGAGATCTAATGATGCTTTTTTACATAATTGAGAGATATCTAATTATGTTTATAGTGTTGTTTATCTCGATGCTATTGTTTCTCGCCAGCTTTCTTCAACAACAATTATAGGTGCTTCACGTTGAATGCAATAGGCTAGTTCGAGTATGGCCAAGAACGATGCTCAATGGCTACCTCCTCCAATGGGTTATGTTAAGTGTAATGTTGATGCATCTCGATTTGAACATGCAAGTGTTGTTGGCTTTGCGACCATTATCCGAGATTGCTATGGTCATCGGTGAGAGGTTTATTTGAGTTTGAGAAGGTGCTCTATGGGCCTTGCTTAGCAAAGGCCTTTGCCATTCGCAATACTTTTTTGTGGTTGAAATCAATTCATATGAATAATGTCGTTCTTGAATCGGATTGTTTGACGGTGGTGAATGATTTGTTAAATCTCTCAACTGATGTTTCAATAGTTGGTATGTTAGTTCATGACTGCTGAATGCTAAAGGTGCAATTTCAGCACTTGTCCTTCTGTTGGACTGGTAGGAATGCAAATAAGACAACTAATTCGCGTGGTAGGGTGGCCTCGTTATATGTAAACCACTCTAAATAGGATGTTACTTTTGTTTCTATTTTTATTTTTGGTCTCTCGTTAAAATGTTTGTGCTAAATATGCTAATAAGGATTAAAGACTCTAGGACCGGGTGTATGGGATGAACATGTTGGCTTGGGACTTACTAATCCTTTCCTTGTTTGCTTTGAT
>CM025143.1:6240356-6250914 GCA_013467495.1 Gossypium gossypioides | reverse complement strand
TTATCCTAAAATTGTTGTTGTTTTCCAATAAAGAGATAGCATTTAAACCTTTAATATTGAGTTAGAGGAGAGAAACTCACACACATACTTGTATTTTATTTTCAAGTAAGAGGAATTGTTTGGCTTTAGCACTATTAGGCCACGTGTCCATCGAATATTTACAACAATAAAAGTAAATCTTTTATACTCTTGTAACTGGAATTTTGTGATGATATACATATCGATCCATTAAGAGTTTAACTCATTCTCTTGAACTACTAAAAACTAAATCTTGTTTATCAATATGATGTTCAAGCCATAAGGCACTAATTCTCTCTTCGCATTTTTGCCAAAAAAAGGGGGAGAAGGAGGAGCTGAGCAACAGATGTGGTTGATGTTGCTATTGAGGAGCTGTTATGTTGCTGAGGTTTTTGATGTTGACGTTTAACTGTTACAACTTATTACTTTGATTTAGTGATGATTTGTTTGACTGGTTGTGAACACCTTTATGTTTTCTGGATGTTGTTCTTGGATATCTGTTTTGACATACTGATGGATGCTTGAGATCTGTTTATCTTCTGTTGATATTGATTTTTGTGTTAAGGAGTTAAAGATGCATCTTATCATAGTTTCTATATCTATATGCATAAAGCATGCTGCATGTTTTTGGTAAAAAATAAATAAAGGGGAAGATTGTAGGTTTAACTTGTTGAAACCCAATTGCAATTTATCGTGCAACAAGTTTTTGTTGCCATTGAGTTCTCATATTTGATTGGCAATTTTTAATATAATCTTGTGCAAATTTGAGTTAATTATTATTAATAATAAAGAAACTAGTATATGGATAAATATGAACTATTACAAAAGACTATATTTCCATTTACTGTGAGATATGTGATCAAATTTGAGATAATCTTTAGACAATCATATCTCAATCTTCACTATCCATTCTTTAATTAGAAACAATATGGGCGATATTCTGGTGATTAAATATGATCTTTTTCAAAATAACTGAGACTTCATTCTCTATATATTGAAGCATTGGTTGCCCAACAAGTTATTGAATTGAACGAGCACAATTTTTGTTTATTGTAAGGAACATTTCATGAGTGCAACACCTTGTGATTAAATTGTTCTATCACTTTGTACATAAACCTTTTAAAAAAAAGGCTTAGTTAGAGAGAGTGTTCAAATATAAATGTAGAAGAGAGAAGCTGCAACATTGGTGAGATTAGTTGAGCTCAAATATACTTGGAATTTATAGTTTATTTCTCTTGGAACAAGACCCCACAAATGTAGGTTGTTGAATTCAACTTCCTAAACAATTTTCTCATGTTCTATACCTGTTTCTTAAGTTACAATTGAATAAACAACTCAATAACTTGAACCCTTTGTATGCAATGACTGATCACCTTTTGGTCAAAAGTGATGTTTATAGTTATGGTGTGGTTCTACTGGAGCTCTTAACGAGGAAGCCAGCGAACAGTCGCAACCACCAGGTCCACAAAATCTCGTTACATGGGCTAGAACGCTCCTGACAACTGAGGAAGGTTTAGAAATAGTAATTGATCCAGCTATAAAATCTGACATCTCATTTAATAGCATTGCCAAGGTGGCTACAATCGCGTCAATGTGTGTGCAACCATCTCGTCCTATGGGTGAGCTTGCCCAAGCATTAAAGCTAGTTGGCAATGAATTTCATGAGAAAAATGAGGTTGAATCACAAACTTCATAGACCTATCACCCAGTACTAGGCTAAGGATCCAGTCCGGAGAGTAGCATAGAAGCAGAGTCAGCTTCAGGGTTTTCCAAGCATACCGCTGGGACTTGAGGTCCAGAGGCAATCACGTTCTACCCTACAAGGAACCGTAAAGAGAAGGCTTTTCCTGCATACCAAGAGGCAGCAGTTTACCGTCAAATTTTGGCCAGGGTCTCATTAAAATCCTGCTAACACCGTTGCTATAATGGCTTCCATGTGAAATTACAGTTGGTTTACATTAATAAAAACTGGGAAAGTTAATAAGAAACGATCGTAAACGACATTACGATAATATCAACAAGCCATTAAAGTAAGTTATGAATATAAATCGAAGGCCAACAAACAATACAAAATATAAAGATTAAACCTAAACTGGAGAATAACGAAAAATAAAAATAAGCCTATTTAATGGGGCTCTATCACCAGAAAGTGGGGCCCCTTGTATGCGGCACTTGCACAAAAATAAATGCCTTTTCAAGATATGTTACCCTCTTAACATTCTTGGAAGAGTTGTATATGTTATCATAAAATAAAATGGCAAACACCCGACCATAAAAGCCAGCACAACACAGGCATCTTCAGAACACAAATAACGTATTTTTTTCCCTAATAAGTGACTCATTCTCCTTTTGTGGTGCTGTTTTCTGATGCAGTTATTCCGGATGAAGCACTCGATGACATATTGCTTGAGGAGCTTCCATTTTGGAGGCTCTTGGATGCTACCGCTTGGTTTGTCTGAGAACTGTTAGTTGCAGGCATTTGCCCCTCCTCAGCTAACTTTCTGAGAAGGTTCATAACGGTGGGAAGGAACTTGGTAGATAAGGAAAGAAGCCCAGGAAGCTGCAAGCATAAGAAGTCGTAAATTACACATCAGTCAAAAGAAAAAGATTAATCACAATGAAAATCAAAATAATTTCAGTACTTAATTACGAGCATGAAATGTATTTTACTGAATAATTGCATTTAGTAAGAACATGGAATGCCACGAATGACATTGATAATTGCTTTTTGAAATTCCATCCAAATAACAGGTAACATACACTAACAATGATTTTCCATTTATATTATATCAATTGACGAGCTACAAAATAAGGGTCAGTAGAATGTTTTAAACAGCAGAAAATCAGAAAAGATCTCACAACTATGTTTAAACTGAATCTTCCTCGGTAATATGCGTATAAATCTAAAGTTTTCATAACCAAAAGTTTCAAATTCTGTTGACGTGAATAGTGTCAACCATTTTACAGTAAGAGTAGTTGGTTAACCAAATATTTTGAAGCATGCTCAGAAATAAACAAGGGACAGAAAATTTTAGTTTGAAACTCACAGCGCCATTGCCGAATTCACCCGAAATGTCGAGCTGCACCCATAGAGCCTTAATAATTAAGAAACCGACAAAGATGACACCCAGATATAAAGGATTTCTGCAATGAGGATAGTTGCAAGTAAGCACCAACAACAGAGAAGGATAAATAACATCACTGACTACCCAACCAAAATTAATTCAAAACTACAAGTGCAACAAGCACCTTAGAAGAGTCATAAATTCATTAAATCCCAAGACTATCAAGGCAACAATTGCCCATGGAGGTGGCAGCCAGTTGTTGTTACGCTTGTTTGCTTCCTGAAAGTAGAAGAAAATTATCGGGCATCAGTAAATTAGGAAAAAGAAAAAAGACTAAGACCAAAATATTAATTCTAAATTCCAGTGAATAAAACTTGATAGTAAATGTATATGTTATAAAGAGGTAGTACATGTGAAAAAATTGGGGAAACACAACAGAATTTCAGCAGCATTAGTTAACATAATGCAGTAACAATTCAAATCAATATTAGATGGGGAAAAGGATAAACCAAAATCTTCAAGAAAATTAGAATTTTAATTATCATGCCTGAGCAGAAATGGCCTGAGTGACAGTGTACTCTGTCTCAACCCTGAATTGCCGCCACAAAGACTTGCACTGAACAGGTGTGATCAATGTCTTAGCTGGTGGAACCTATACCAAAAAATAAATCATAAGAATAAATCACACATAATACATGTTCATAAGATGAAGTTACAGCATCAGAGAGACAGAAAATGTATCAAGACCCTGGAATCACTTCAGGATCAGATTAACTAGGTGAATGCCACGAATTCATTGTCAGAGAAACCCAGATAACTGTGACTTTCCACTTGAGGCATAAAAATGTCAGCAAATAGTATGCAATGGTGAAGCAATTTGTATAGTCCAACTAAAATCTCATAAAGATTCTCTGGCAAGAACAAGACATTACCTGCTCCCAAGTGCTTGAGGCTAGTGGATCAAATGTTGTAATGCACCTATCAGTTACAGCAGCATTATTTTTTGTGTCCACCAAGGCAGAAGTTAGTGTGTTCTCAATATTATCAACATTTTCATCCAACCGGATTGCAGCCATAACAGATAGCAACTTCAAGGACTGGCAACAAAAAATAAACCAAGTTTAGCAGAAAATAAAATGTAGCATAATTCTTATAACCAACAATTGATAGTACATAAACATACAGCAGAGCGAGCTGTTTTAGTGATGGCTCGGATATCTTCTTTGCCTGTCCAAACCCGTGGCATTGAATCAGAATCGTGACTAAACAACGTCGAAAACCTGTATATAAATTTCAAGTCAATTTTGGTAATATATAACATTTGACAACTTAAACGCTTCTAACACAAACATTTAAATGCTCTATTACCGGTCCTTCATACGGATCAGTGCCCTTCCAGCTTCTTCTCTAGCTTTTGCTTCAACCACACCTCTTGCATGATCCTCCAAACTTGTTAGCATCTTCTCCTTGGTTTTTTCATCCATGTCAAAACCAGAGAGGGCATCAGAGAGTCCAGAGACAGCTGATTCAGTTTCACGCTGGAGAAGTTTCTTTATTGAGGGCCATGTATCATTATTAGCTCCATCTAAAAGTGCTTCAACAGGTCCTGACAATGCTTCATTTAGCTTTGCCTGCAAATGAACCATAATTATCGGTATGATTCCAAGTGGTGATTTAAACAGTTATAAACACACATTGCGGATGTCACCATCACAGAAATCAAACAGACAAGATAAGATAATTACATCAATGCCAACAATGACAAGAAGTAACTCGTTGTTTACCATATATAGTACATCAGAAGAAAAGGGAAACACCAAAGGGCCCAAATTCATGTTCAACAAAAGAATAGAACTTGAAAATTGAAGGCCTTTCTTATTCAGATCAAGACAGTAATATGACATCTAAGTTAATTAGGTTTCAATTCTAAAGTAATTCTCATCATACACAGCAAAGCAAAAATTTCAACAAGTAGCAACACAGTGAAGTATTAAAAAACCCAACTACAAATGACATCTTAACTAATTGGGCAAAATCAATTTTTAAAGTAACACACATCATATGCAACAAGTTGAATTTTTCAACAACCAGCAAGACCAAGAAAACAAATGTCATAACATCAGGGTATCAACTTCGAAACACCTTGCCTCCTTGCAACCCAACTCAAAAAAATGTGAAAATGATGCACTAACTCCTGCTTTAGAGCATTTTAAGCTACACTATCCCAACTCTTCATAATATCGCTCCAATATCAAGTAAACTGGAAATTATAGAACTGTCAATAACCAGGGGGATAATGACCTAAATCAACTAAATGATCAGAAATAACTTGTCATACCTCATATGATGAAGTCAGTTCTGAAAGTTTGGCAGCTCGGACAGAAGCAACATGTGCATCAATATCACGACGTAGCTTATCCCTGACTTTCGAGGAATCCCAATTTGCTAATTCAACAACAGCATCTGAAAAAATGATGTTACACTCAACATGTAGTCAGTCAACCTTATCGAGCAAAAATACTCTCGTTGACAAGCATCTATGGCACCAAACTTATTAAATGCAACCAAGATAGACAGGCTTTTAAAGTTTTGATTCATAGGAATGGCTTAAAAAATCATTTTCCTAATACTTCATAGCCAAACAAACCTTTTTATAATGGTTTTTTTGTCTGGTTCATAGCTCTTGAACTTTGTGTTTCGTAGTTTTTGATTCTTTGTCAGTTTTCAGCTAAGAGAAAGTTCATGAAGTTCAACCATACCTGCATACCCTTCATCAAACAAAGCCATGTAAGCATCAGTGCAGTTGCGAGCAGCCACAGAAAACCCTTCCCCTCCATTTAAAGCCTTGTCAAATGCTTCCTTAAATTTCTCAAGAGTTCCAGACCTTAAATGTCCTAGCATGGCATGGTGTGCTGGTTGGACAAGCTAAATCAGAAGACAAAAAGCAAGTGAGCTGAGAAAACAAAAACAACAACAAATATTGGAAAAGAATACAGAGCATGCTATTACTTGAAGCAGTTTTTCTTCTAGCTGCTTCCGCTTTGCAGATCTGACACCTTCATCAAAATATGTGGCTTCTGCATCATACCTAAAATCAGACCAAAGTGAACAAAGAACTTGATATCACTGATATGGAAAAAACAACCACCATGAATTGATCATCAAAACTGTCTCTTATTTGCCCAAGGTATGCATCAATATAATTTTCATCAACCAATTTAAAGAAGCAACACATCATTATCAGCATGACTCACAAGTCATCAGGTTGCCAATCAATTATCACAACATTCCTATTTATATTTGTATTTTATCCTCAAAACTCTGTACAGTCACTTTTGAAGAATGAATCACTTCTATAATTTCTTTATTGCTCTCAAACGGTCTTTTACCTAACCTAAGCCACTCAGCTCTTTCAAATGTTTATACAGGTAGTAACCTGTTTGAAACTTAGGCACTGGAAAACTGATCTTGTGATCTTATTAAAGCAGTCTTACTCTGTTAGAGAAGTATAGAGAATTGAATTCAGCTTCTTCCCAAAGCCAGCTACTGGACCAGACTGCACAGCTTCTTCTAACAGACACCATCTCTGTCATGAGGTAACAGGTTGATTTTAGTTTCTATAAAACATAACCAGCTCCAAAAATGTGTGTTTTCATGCATATATTTATGAATATAAACGCATGTTTAAATGTCCACATACCTCATTTGCAGTGAAACCAGCATACTTCTCATTGGCAATTTCTTCACAGCGTACCGTAGCCACCATGACCTACAGGCAAATGAAACATAGATAACAGAAAATAAACAAGATAAACTTTCACTTAAGTTAATGTTCAAAAGGTTACCTTATGGGCTGGAAGGTCGAGGTCCTTATTCTCTTTAATGACTTTCCAGATCTGTTGTGCGCTAAATGAGAACCCCGAAGCAGGTACCACTCCCCTCCGATCCCCAGCAAGCCCTCCCGGTGCAATAGAGTGGAAGAATCGTTGTCTCAAATTAGCAACCTTCATAACAATGATAGAATCAGACAAACTATCCATTTGAATGTCAGTTAATCTAATATATCAACAGCAGCATCCAACATTCAGATAAAATTACACAATCGGTAGATCTTTTATTTTAGCCATCACTAGAAAAGTAATTAGACAATACAACCAAGATAAGAGAAAGGAAATGTAACAACACGAATGAGAAAAAGAAGGAAGTCGCCAAACAATCACAATGATGTCGTCATAAACCCAGAAGTAGATCTTCAACTTGGTCTTTCTTTCCATTTAAAAGGGAAAAAATTCTCAAAGCCAATAGTGTAAGGTTTGTTTGCTTGCTCTGAATACTGAATGACCTTATGAGTTGGCCTAAAAAAGGTACCTGCTCTTTAAATTGCTCTTCTTTTTCTTCATAACTAGAAAGTGCAACAACCTCCACCTAGCCATTATCGTTAATAGCATGAAATCATCAGAAACAATACTCATTAGAAAAGTTAAAGAGGGACAGAAACATTTAAATTTATGTTGCATAACTCACAAACCAACATCATACATTGAAAAATTCACTTAATGGAGTTTCCTTATGTGCCTGCGGCTTAGGAACTGAGTCCCATATCTGCAATTCCAAGAAAAATGGGTCAGAAGAGAACATTACTAAAGTTAATTAGAAAAGTAAGATGCATAAGCTCTTAGAAATGTAAGAAGCAAAAGCTCCATCTATCTGTACCTTCTGAATATCTTCTCTCAGAACAGGTTCTAAATTTTCCAGAGGTGTCTGTAAAAAAGGAACAGTTAAGAAACCATAAACTTCATTGACATCAGAAAATCCTTCGACATGATAACAATATAAAGCTTAAATACTGTAAAAAATTTATGGAAAAACTAAAAAGGTGAACAAAAGAATTAGCCCTCAGGCACAACTTGCTCCATAAAAGAAAGGTACCCACCCTTGTTTTGTCACGGATGACAAACATCAAAGTTGTTTTGCGAGGGCTAAACAATCGCATCATGACCTGCAACAAAATAAAACTAGATAAGAAAAGAACCACTTGAAAGTCAGGGCACTGCTTAGGAAGGGCAGCGAGACTGTGAATACCTGGAATACGGTCTTCAGAAGAGGCTTGTTTGCAGCTTGCTCACGACCAATATCATGACACCACCTAAATGAAAAATTGTTCAAGAAAGCCACTTGCACATACTACTGATTGCAATTAACTAATGTACAAAACGATGTCAAGCACCATATAGGTGCCAAGCCTTACATGTTTATGAGTACTATATCTGAAACCGCCAATGCAAAAAGTGCACTTTGTTTCTCAAATGCTGTGTCATCCTGGAATGCGGCAAAGAAATGAAGAAAACATATAAATAATAATGTAAGCTCTCTCCTTCCCCATTTTTCATTAAACACGTGAAGATCAGATAAAAATAAACAAAGCAAATATACACACAGATTATTCACTCCATATTCCGCTATTATAATAGGAATTCCATCTCTTAATATGATTCAGCTTAATCCATAACTCTTAAAACCCAGAGTACGTTACAAAGTTTTATTCTTTGCAAGCAAAAGTAGTTGATGATATAAAAAATAATGTAGTTTCAATTTTCGGACAACATATGGAAATGATAGAATGCAAGCTAGCAACAGCACCTCCCCTCGTTCTCTTCCATCAGTACCCTCCAAATCCATTACAAGAGTGCAAGGCTCTATACCAGCACATTTTGCCATCCAAATACCTTTAGTGGTTTGAGACCTGAGAAAAAGCACATTCCATTAGTTCTTTCAGCCAATTAAAACAAATCCAATGTGTTACTACTTATTAGAAATACGTAAGTTACCTTCCCTTAAATGCATCCATTTCCCTGAAATTGGTGTAAAACAAATGATTTAACAGTGTGCTTTTACCTGTTGAGATCATGGAAAACAAAATAAAACTTTAAATGGAACAATCAGAACTTACACGGTCACCATGATAAAACACCAAAACTAAAATCTTTCATGGCATGTGTTAGAATTTAAAAAAAAAAACAAGAAAGATATATACAAAACTAACTACAGAAGTTTCCAATAATACCATATGGAACAAGTTCATATCAAAGTGAGATATGACAAATATGCCTTTGTGCAAAGCTGCAGTGACCAAACTCCAAGTTTATCATACTCTCACATGCAACCTAAGTATTTCTAATTCAGTATCATTAAAGAAAATGAGAACAAATAAGCAGCTCAGTATGACCTAGGAATAGGCACCTAAGGACCAAGAAAAGGACAAGTATAAAGCAATATGTCATTAAGATATCAAAGCATACCACTGCTCTGAGGTCCCATGATAGCAACCACAGCATATGACAACCCGCATTCAGCAAGCTTAATTTCCTTGATAAGGCGGTCAGTTCCAACATCATTGAACAATCCATCTCCATCAATAAGTTGAATTGAATGACATTCCTCAATCGTGGCTGTGAAGCGAAATGTCCGTATCATGTATAAGTAAAGAGAATGAAGGTTCCATCAGCAACTTTAAGATTAAAATATCCATATCAATTGATCAAGGAAAATTTAAGAATATCTCAACTAAAAAGAATTAGTATATTCATAAATTCAGACAGATAAATTTGGCAACTTTAATATCTACGGAGCTGATAAGCAAAATCGGATTTTTCACTTTTCTTTTTTAGTTTTCTTCAGTTTCCTCAGCAACCAAACATGCAGTATACATAAAATCTATCTATAGACCCGATCCAAACAGAAAAATTAGCTTCAGACTACAATACTTTAAAGAAACTCTTAAAAAACCTAAAAACCAAGTTTAAATATAAATTTTAACATAAAAGAGATCGCATCGCTCATTAACTAATAGTAAAAGAACAAAATTATTAAGGCGGCGCTGATGCTAAAACGCTCTGGTTCAGTTACATCATAGAAATTAAACAAGAAACCGAATAAAATTAACTAAACAAAGGAAGAAACGGATCACTTAAAACAGCTATAAACAGAGAGAAAATAATAAGGCAAAACAGAAATGGGAAAAGAAAAGAATAAGATGAGACGATGCGATGCGAGAACGTACCCATTGAATCTTGTTTGAAATTGATAGCTCAGAAACTGAGGAGATCGATGTCAATGAAAGACAGAAAGAGGAGAAAAATAGAGAGAGGCTTTGAAACTCGTCTTTAGTCTACTGTTTCTTTCGTTTCTTTAAAAGTGGGCTGGACTGGGTAATCAAAGACCGCAAAGTAAATAAGTTTAATTTTATCTTTAGTCCCTAAACCTGTTAGATTTTTCAAATTTAGTCCTTCCCTTTTTAATTTCAAGAATTTGATAACTACTTATAATTTGAAAATTATAATGTTATTAATTCATTCCTATTAATTTGAGTATGCAGAATTTTAATGTTCAAAAGTATGATTTGAAAAATTAAATCTCGATTATAATAATGTATTTAAATTTAACATAATTCAATTAGCAATGAGATAGGTAGTAAA
>CM025143.1:6217246-6232009 GCA_013467495.1 Gossypium gossypioides | reverse complement strand
CATCCCTTTTCATAGTTGATGGTCGTCACCATCCCTTTTCATAATTTGATGGTCGAAGCTATCCCTTTTCATAATTTGATAGCTGAAACTATCCCTTTTCATATTTTGATAGTCGAAGCTATCCCTTTTCATGATTCGATAGCTGAAGCTATCCCTTTTCATTGGCCAGTGATCGTCGATACGCTGTTGAGTTTTTCTGTCGAGACATAATTTGATATTATATAATGATAGCATTTAAAACATAATTTAAGTTACTATTTAAATGTATGAACTTTGACGATAAAATGTAGAAACAGAGTCGATTAATCCAAAGCTTTCTCTTTGCCTCGATCTAAAGCCGTATGAGATCTATCTTGATATGTAAGGATGAACTATGGCCGAACCTTGAAACTTCATTAATAGCTTTTCTTAGCTTAATTTCGGTGAAATAAGACAATAAAAAAGATGATATCTTTGTTTTCTTTAAATTTTATTAACCTTTATTTAATAATTTACTTATTTAACCTTATTATTAACCTTTAAAATCATTTATAAAGTGTCCATATATGTCCACTCACATTATGGATGGTTTAATTACAACATAAACCCTTTAAACTTTTAATATCATAGTTATTAGATCCCTTTAGCTTATAGAACTCAAGTTTTGCACCTTTTTTAATTTAGTCCTTTTTACTGAATTAAGCATGCAAATGATAAAATTTCTTAACGAAAATTTTATACAATAATACTAACATGCTGTAGACATTAAAATATTAATAAAATAAATATTCTCACATCGGATTTATGGTCCCAAAACTACTGTTTTGATTTCACTAAAAATGGGCTGTTACATTGGTTATATTGATGAGCGTTGGGTGCGATCTATTTACTTTAGAATTGTCCAATGAGGTACTAGATGCCAAATTGGTGTGTTGGTTGAATCCGCATATTCGTTCGAGTCTGAGTCAAGTTAATAGGGACTTAAAATGTAAAATTTGAAAAATGATTTTGAAATGACTACTATCGAGAAATACAATGTGAAAAGGATTATAAACCAGAAGATCAATATGATTTTAGATGAATCAAACGATTCGATTCAGAATAAGATATTTCAATAAGTATGCTCCTAATTTAACCTTTAAAACATGTTAAATTGAACCATATGGTATAATTAGTTTACTTAGAATATGTTTTACAAATGATAAAATGATATGATTATTGGATATATATTGTTTTAAATTGCATTTGATGTTAGAATTGTAGAAATATCACTAAGTTTTTTACTCAATGTACGGTTTGTTTCCGTGCATAGGTTAGGTTCTGTTCATGATCTCGAATATCAATTCAGCATCAAATAAAAAATCCCGAACTCAGCAAAGTTTGTATCAATTTTATTTTGTGTTAAGAAGAGCATGTACCTAGGTTGAGTCATTTTGGTATAAACTATGTTCATGTGCTTTAATGTGTTATAATGATGAGGTATGTGTTTGGTCAAATGAAAATAATTTGTAAATAGGCTTGAATGTGGTTTGATATGGTATAAAATATTATATGGTGGTTGAATTTAGTGAACTAGGTGAGTATGCTAAATGATTTGAATGATTGATATTTGGAAAGTTAATTGTATATGTATGTATACATACATGTGTGTGGATGAATTTGGAATGAGATGCATTAGTTGGTTAGGTTATAAATGATAAGGTTATAGCTTAGCTTACTTAAGATGCGTTTTGACATGTTATAGAAGCTTGTAATAGGTAAATGAATGATAAATGTCAAATGGTTTAGTGTAAATGCCATAAAATTTGATTGTATATTCTAATGGATGAATTAATAGCATAGGTTAATATAAGGATGTAGGTGAATGTATTTAATTAGGTATATGCAGGTAGTATTGAAGTAGGATATGAATTAGAAATACTTAGCTTAACTATGGTAATAGTTTGGAATGAACTTATGGAATTTGAAAAGGTACTTTTGGGAAGTGAAATAATATGAATCATGCTAGTATGTATTGAGTTTGAATTGGTGAAATTGTTATGCTTTGGTGCCAAATTATGGCATATTGGGTTGAATTAAATTTTATGAATTTGAACAGGGGCTTAGGTGATAATTTTCAAAATGTAGAATTTGAAACTATTTCTATGAGGTATCAATACCTTGGGAAGGGTATCGATAGTTTAGTAATTTTTCTTTAATTTTCAAAACATCAAACTGTAAAATGGTATTTATACAGGAGTAAGGTATCAATACTTTGTAAAAAGTGTCGATACTTTATAAAAGGTATCGATACTATTGATTTTTGTTTAATTTTTCTAAATATCAAAGCTCAATTTGGTATCCATACCTGGCTAGGGTATCGATACTTGATCTGAAATTTTGAAACATTGTAACTTGGTCCTTTTTCAATCTCGGTTAACTTTAAAGTGTACGTAGGCTTGTATAAGTCCTAGGAAAGGTTGTATATAATGCTTTTGAACTGAAATGCTTATGTTTTGCATGAATTGTGTTATGATTTAAATATTTTGTGTTCGTAGTTGCTAAGGCAATATGACATCTCGTAACTTAGACCTGACGATCGAGTCAAGTATTAGGGTGTTACAGATGAATTGATGATATTGAGATCAATAGAATGGGAATCGAACTTATAATGAAATTGGATTATTGGTTACCGTATTAACTTTTCGAATAGAGTCAAATATAGTTGGTATGCCATAGGATAGATTGAGTACGAGTTACTTCGAATACGTGTTGATGAGTGTTGAGCACAAAATTTACTTTAGTTATATCCATGAGCGTTGGGCACAATTTTGTTACTTCGAACTTTCCAACGATGTATTGGGTGCCAAATTTGGTGTGTTGGTTGGATCTGTGTATCCGTTCGAGTATGAGTCAAGTTAATAGGGATATAAAATGTAAAGTTGATAATGGTATATCAATTGAATTGATATTGTGAAATAATGCTTAAAAGAAGAGTTATAATATATGAATTTCGAGAGTATACGAAAGATTATGCAAATTAAATATACCAGTCCAGAGGATAGATATGAGAACATGACGAATCAATCAATTTGATTCGAAAAAAGGATATGAATCTAATATTTAATTGATTAAATGTTGATTGATTATGCGAATGACATTGAAATGTTGATTATAAGTGAATTGAAATGTTATATATTCAAATTACTATATGATTCAGTTATATATTAAACTCACCTTGTTGATATGTGGTTGCCATGTTTAGGCAAACTTGTCAAGCTAGTAGCTTATCGTATTAAATTTTAAATTGAGGTAAGTTGTTGTTTAATGCTCATGAACTTACTAAGCATTTGATATACTTACCCTGTTATTTTCCCTTTCCTTATAGATTACCAACTTGTGGAATGTGTCAAGCGGATCGTTGAGAAGCTCACACTATCGCATTATTGATTAGGTAGTTTTTCAATCATTTTAAAGTTCGGTTACATGGCATGTACATAGGTGTTTATATATGTTAGCTTGGAATGTTGACATAGTTTGAACCTTTTTCTAATGTTTAAATTTTGGTAAGGTTAAAGCCTATTTGCACTTGAATGTTTTGGTAAAATTTTGAGCTATGTGTGTAGCACTAGAAATGTCATAGTTAAGTATGAATTAACATGGTTGAAGTGATGATATTGAATGACTATATGCATCTTTGAATGGTTTGTGATTCAATAAGTTGAATTGATATATTTTCTAGATTTGGTCCCCTAAATGTAGTATTTTCGTCTGTGTACACTTGTAATTTTTTTGAATAGATTGGTTAATAAAATTATTCATTAATTAGATTAATACTTTGTATGTTGTCCTCACCTTATTTTTTTATGCAAAACAAAATGGGAACAAATGTTACTTAGTGGTTGTCTAATATTTAACTGATACTAAGTGGTATTACGCGGTTGGATCGTAATACAAAAAGGCAACTTGTATTAGTAGACAAACCTAAACATGTCCTTAGTCTAATCAGAAATAAGCAAACCGATTGAAAGACTAATATGCCATCTATCAAGCCCAATAGGGAGATGCTTTGTCTTGGGCATCAGAGAGGTTGACTCCCAGAAGATAGAGACACAGATGTGATTGATTGGAAGAATAGATCCTAAATCTGTTTATGGATTTATTCACTTGCGACATTCACAGTGTGGCATACTTAAATCCTGAGTGGATGATAAACTATGTATTTCTGACTCGTATACTTTTATGTAAGTAAAAGTCTGTGTTTGAATAGATAAGAAACCGAAAGGTAGTGCATTGGGTATATGAATTTTGCAGTATGTAACACCATTCACAATAGTGGAATTCATAGCCAGAGACATGGGTAGATGATATCCTCTATTGACATTACATGGTTGATGACAAGTAAACATGGCCACAGGTCATTCGTCTTTGTGATGAATGACTTGATTACTATTTGATAGTAATTGACTTTTTATGAAAGAANATGTAATGGTTACCTTGAGATAAAATAAGATCATATTCGGAGAACGTATATTATCTCAAAGAGATCAATGATATCCTATAAGGGTAACTGACCACCACCAAATATGTGAACGTTTGAGCTAGAAATATTGCAACAAAAAAATGTAAAAAAGTAGTGATGTTTGCAAGTACACGTGTCAAATTGTAATATAGTATTGTACAACAGGGTACAGGAAGTACTTCGAGGATCGTACCCAAGGGAGGATGGATTAAATCTAAAATTACTTCTACAATAATAGGTCTAAACAACACTTACCAAAAATCATATTACGATAACTACTACTAATAAAATTAATGTTATGGAATAAAATAAAATAACTAGAAAGAAAATAACAACGAAGAAATCTCAATTAACAGGTGGAAGATTAACTCGCTCCAGTGGTTGTAATTAACTTTAGAACTCGACTTTTTGTAGTGAATTAGTTATTAACTAACCAATATTAACTCTCGTCCTCTACTAACTAATTAATCAACTAGTACTCACTTATATCTTGACCTCGCTTTCTTGACCGGGATAAATTACGATTTACTTGACAAACTTATCTCTTGACCTCGTTTAACCTAGATTAATTCCTAGGGTCATCAATCCTAGGGTTTAAGCTTACATAATTTAAGCCAACTAGTTCTAACGAAAACCCTCGTTAATTTGTTAATCACTTCCACATCTGCTTGTTAATCTTCTTAAAAGACTTAGCCACTCATAGACCTAGATGCCATTTTCCTAAGAATTTATTTAATCATGCAAGAACACAAAATTAAACTAGAACAATAAGAGAGTAGAAATTGATCTCTTTGGTAAACTAGATGTGCTTGGATCTGCGAAATCCTTTAATAGCTAGTGAGATATCGGTGTTGACAAACAAGAAGTGAAAGAAAAATATTAAAATACTTAATAACGAATACTTGGACTCAAATTTAATCCAAGTTAAAGAATAAGAAAATAAATTGTTTTTAAAATAAAATAAAACCTAATTTAGAACATAATTAAAACTAAATCTACTAACTAAACCCTAAGAATGACCTCCAAAGCCTCCTTCAAGCTTAACCTATGCTTTTTTATTTATAGGAAAAGTTAGCTACTCAATTAGGTCTATTACAAGTCTTAATTACACTAAATATAGATTGTGTGGACGAAAACACCCTTAATTAATTTCTACTCTCTATCGGACTTGTGTCACAACACACAACTTTGAATATTAAATCTAGAGCTTGTTCTACTATGTTGTGACTTTGGAAGCTTGTGTTGCAACTCGATCGTCATTCCTAATGCTCTTAGGCCTGAAAGTGGGTATCCTGCACACTTAACGAAGCTCGTTAAAACTACCTAAGCCCCGTATCGGCCTAATAGATCAACTAACACTAAAAATTGCGTAAAAATGCTTATTTTGCAGTAAATTGAATCTAAGCCAATAAAATTGAAAATGCAATAAAAGAAGATAAAAGACTTAAAACCAAGCTCATTACATGTCGAAAAGTACTTAATTTGCCACTATGAATTGTGGCAGGTCAAATACCCCCACATTTAACTCATTGCTTGTCCGTAAGCAAACAAGATGAAAATAAAAGAAAGAAAACACGCAATAAAATTAAAGTACTTGAGCATGCTTTATACACGAGATTGGGTCGGAGCGTTGATAATAGGAAGGTTTTCTCAACAAGTAATTCTAGCTAGATGTTTAAACGATTTACAATTTTTACATTCAAACATGTTAGTTCAATATGTTACAAAGCAACCAAGTCAAATAAAATTAAACATATGAATCCATCAAAATGTATACACGAGTTTAGCATTTATGGTTTAAGAGTAAAGGTAGTTCGAATTCTAATTACTCAGTTTCTTTTATCCGTGCTTTGAACTTGAATACAATATTTACAAGTATAAGCAATTCACGAGTATTTGTGCCAATTTGAGTGAGATTTTCTCAATTTCTCATATTTTGAGATTTATTTCACTATGTTCATTCTTCACTCTCTTGGCTTTTAACCGTTCTATGCTTTTATCACACTCGTTTTACTTTTAACCCTTACAATGCTTTTGGTCGCTCATTAATATTTATCTTTAGACACATATCATTAATATTTATCTTTAGACACATACTTGCAAGGATTTTATACTTATTATAATATACCGTTTCAATAACCATGGATTTAATAATTGAGTATTCGAATTTAAACAACCTAGAGTTAAACAAACATATATGCCTACTCGTATATACCTTTATCATTTGGTATATTTAACTCATTTTCCCTATTCATAGTTTAACAACTTAAACTAATTAGTCTAAATGCAAACAACCTAAAATCGTTTATTCTCAAGCTAGATTTACAGTTTAAACAAACAACCTATTTACATGCTCTTAATCAACCACTTGTACTTCTACAAGCTCAAGCATAAACAAAACACACACAATAAAAAAAAAATAACTAAAAAAACTAAAATTAAGCATCAATAATAACAAAAAATTATAAAAATTTCCTATGTCACCCCATACTTTATTTGGTACATTGTCCCTAATGTGCTACAGAAAAGAAATAAGGGACGAGATTACTTGGTTTGGCGCTAAAGTACTATGTGAGTTGTTGGGCACTATAACAACTCGTTTTTCAATGGCGTTGGAAATAGTGGTTTCAGAACCACAAATTCGATGTGTCAGTCCATAAATATTAATTATTTAATATTTATGAGGTCATTAATTTCGTATTAAAATTTGATTATAAAATTTTATCGTTTAAATAGTTAATTAATTAAAATGGACTAAATTGTAAAAGAGGTAAAAGTTAGTCGCCATAGATTTTAAATAGTCAAGGGACCAAAATGGTGATTAAACCATGGTAAAAAAGTCCAAGCGGTGGTGGACATGATTGACCCAATAGCTTTTGGGTTATTTGTTTATTAAGTCCTAATTAGTTTAGGGTTAAATTAAAACTAAGCTTGTTTTGTTAATTTTAAAATAACTGAAGGACTAATTGTGCAATTAAACCTTCCTTAAATGGTAATTATACCCTAGGTAATTATGGTGGACATTAATGGACATGTTTTAGTGAATTATTAAGTTAAAATTTAAAAGGTTAAAATAGTAATTTGTAAGTAATAAGTAATAAGCAAAAAAATAAAGATGTAAACTATCATCTTTTTTCTTTTCTTCATCTTGCCAAAATTGAAACCACCATTTTTGAGGGAGAGCAAGCTTCGACCTAGCTAGGGTTTCCTAATAGGTATGTGTTTGATGCCCGTTTTTAGTAATTTTTATGTTTTTGAGCTTGTATTAGCTTAATCTAGCTAAGCTGAGGACTAATTTGTAAAATTTCCAAATGTTTTAAATTATTCCATTGACGAGTTTGAGTTATTTATGAATTTTTATGGAAGATTGTTGAGCTTTGTCGTTAGATATGATTGTTTTGTAAAGTAGTTTTTGATGATTTTAATGTTAAAGGACTAAATTGTTAAAAGTAATAAACTACAAGGATTTGATGTGAAATAATATCAAATATGAGCTGTAGAGAGGTCGTTGTATATTTTTTCAAGCTTGAATGTGAGTAAAATGGTTAATTTACATGTTTTGGGCTTAGGGACTAAATTGCATAAAAGTAAAATATTGAGGGTAATTTTATAAAAATGTCAAAAAATGAATTAATTGCATAAAATGAGCTGATTTGGCTATTGGAATTAGTTAATTGAATGAAATTATTATTTTAGATCAAGAACGAGCTAAAAATCACAAAAAAAAGAAAATTACAGAATAGTCCCTATACCTTGTCGTGCTGCAGTCTAGTTAGGTAAGTTCGTTTGATTTAATTTTAAATAAATTTAAATGTATATTAGATGAATTAAATTGCTTTGGTTGAATATTATAATGATGTCATGTACATGAGGATTGAATTAAGGGATCATTATAGCATTGATCATTAAGGAAATGTTCTAAGCCGATGAACGTAGGATAGAGTACGATTGACATGCCAATAACTTAGATTGTGCACGGTATGGGGTTGATATGAGTAGTGGAGATGATTTATGTAGATTCTCTGTTCACTGGATATGCCGAGGTCTTGCATTTTTTGCGGACTTACGTGGTATCTTACAGTAGTATTTGGTGTGCTGAATGGTTTAGCTCATACGAGCATCTGGTGTGCTGGATGGTTAACCGTGTACTCACATCCATTTATCGTTCATCGGGCTGTATTTAATGATCTTTGATAGTTATTGAAATGTGGAGCCGATTGTACTTTTATATTGGGTATTAGTCACCTGTTGTGAGCTGTGATTGACAGGAATTTTATTCTTTAATCTGGTTATTTATTGACAGGAATTTTATTCTCTAATCTGGTTATTTGAATTGTTATGTTTAATTTGGTAAGAACTATCGTTTAATCAACAAACTTACTAAGCTTTACGTAAGCTTACTCGTGTCTTGTTCTTTATCTTATAGATTACATTTTGTGGACAAGAGATTGGATTAACTCGAGGAATCACACTATCCCGAGGACTCTTTTGGTATATTTTGTAAACAACTTGACTTTATATGGCATATAATAGGGAAAATGATTAAGTAGTAATGTTTCATAGCTTTGTGTGGTGTTATGGTATGTTTGATGTTGTGAAATGGTAATCTTATAAGGTATGCTTGTTAAACTAAAGTAAGCTCAAGTGTTTGACCATGGAATGGTAAGTGCCATGTTTAAGCTTTGGGTGATGTGGTTGAAATAGGTTAGGTTGTGTGTGTATGTTTGTTTGAAGGTAGTAGCCATGATAATGAATGTATATGTGTCCTATATTGTGTTTAAATGTATGATGCATTGGTAAAGTCTTAGGTGGTTGGAATTGACATGTTTTGGTTTCTTTTAGGTGTGGTTATAGTCTTGTGATCAAGTGTTATGAATTGGTTTAGGTACCTTTGTAATTGGATGAAAAATGAGCATGATTTTGGTCACTTTTGGGTATATATGGCCTGAGACATGGGCTGTCACATGGCCGTGTGTCACACACGGGTGTGTGCCCCTATCGTGTTAGATGCAGGGTTCACACAGACTAACACACAGCCTGCGACACGGCTGTATGACCCAAGTTAGAGAGTTACACGGCCCATGCACATGGGCATGTGAGACCACACACGGGCGTGTGGGATGACCACACGATTTGGGCCACACAGCCTGGACACACGGCCATGTGACCCCTGTTTTGGAAAGTTTTCATTTTTCCCAATTCTCATGTTTTGTTCCGAATTGGTCCCTGATTGTTCCTAAACTATTTTTAAAGTCTCGTAGGCTCGATTAAGACCGGTAAATATATGTCTTGCTTCATTCTGGATTATTTATGAATATTTATAGTTAAATTGATGAATTGGATGCTATTTATGGAATGTTTCGAATTGTATGATAATACTCCGTAACCTTATTCCGACAATGGCAACGTGTTATGGGTTTTACAGGCTCTCTCCTTCTTGCTGGTTCAACTCCAAAATGTCGTGTTGTCCAAAGTGAAAAGTTCCTACACAGAAAGAAACATACATGTTTTATAAAAAAATAAAATCTAACTAAGTAGGAATAAAATCATCAAAGTTTAAAAATATACAATCCCCAAAATAATTAAAAAAAGTTCAAAATTAGTTGGATTCTGGATCTGACTACTTAATCCTTCCTTCCTCGGGGTATTCCTCTTCTTCGAGGTCCTTTTCTTCTTTGGAATCCTCCTCCTCTTCATTTCTATTGTAACCTAGTCTCTAATTGTATTTGATGGATGGAAACTCTGGCATCTTCAGATCGTGTCTCTGTGCATAATCATCATAAATCAGTCCTACTTCTAACATCCATCTAATTATCCATTCTGAGCCAGGAATATTCCTTTCGCCTCAATTTTTTTGGGCTTCTAACTTCATTTTTTGCTTCAGAGACTAAGGACTCTCCTATTGATGCTCTCATTTTTCATTCCACTCTTTCACTTTTTTTAGTTGAAGCTCCAAAATGTATTTATATATGGCATTACCAATAGGGTTGTTTATTAGTTTAAGCCATATGCCGGACCTGCCCATAAGCACCTGTGCCTTTTTCCATAGAGTTGTCAAAAGAAGTGGAAATAGCAACCCTACTTTCTTTTCACGAACACAACGAATCATGCTTCTGTATATCCATTCCCCAATACGTATCTTTTCCTTCTGCAAAATAACATAAAAAATAGTAGCTTGAAAGGTATCGATGTTAGAGACATTCAAAGTAGGATATATCCGAGTACAAATGAATTGTAACCACATCTTAGCTTCAGGGGACATGCTACTTTGCTTAAATGACAGTGGAAGATTTGTACCTAATTGACGTTTCCTAGGAAAAGCATTATGTGATCTAGGCGTAAGTATAAATCTAATGCCTATATCTATTTTTAAGAAGCTAGGAATTGAGAAAGCAAGACCTACGACAGTAACGTTGCAATTGGCATACCGATCTTACGCCTATCCAGAAGGTAAAATTGAAGATGTATTGGTAAGGGTGGATAAATTTATCTTTCCTACAAATTTTCTTATTTTAGAATGTGAAGCTAACCATGATGTTCCAATTATTCTTGTAAGATCGTTTCTTGCTACTGGCAGGACCTTAATTGATGTACAGAAATACGAGCTAACCATGAGAGTGAATGATCAATATATTACTTTTAATATGTTTAATTCGTTAAAATGCACGAATGAGAATGAGGAATGTCACACCATTAGCTTGATAGAAGCAATAGTGGATGAATTCGCAAAATTTTGCTACAATAATTCTGACAGTGAAGATGATTTTATGGAGCAATATGACATAGTAAGTTTTGAAGGGCTTGGTGAATTTATGGAAACCCAACAAATAATGGATAGGCCAGGGAAGAAATTTGAATCCCTGGATTTAACAGAATGATCCTTTAAACCTCCTAAACCATTTGTAGAGGAATCTCTCGTTCTAGAGTTAAAGCCTCTGCCACAACATTTGAAATATGCGTATTTCGGAAATAACAACACTTTTCCAGTTGTAATTTTTCCTAAGCTAACACATGAGCAAGAGGACAAGTTGTTAGAAGTGTTACGACGATCTAAAAGAGAACTGGGTTGGACCCTTGCCGATAAAGGGAATTAGCCCTACATTTTGTATGCACAAAATTTATTGGAAGATTTCCATAACAAATCCATTGAACAACAGAGACGATTAAATCCAATTATGAAGGAAGTTGTCAAGAAAGAAATTATCAAGTGGCTTGATGCTGGCATTATTTACCCAATTTTCGAAAACTCGTGGGTAAGTCCTGTGTAATGTGTACCCAAGAAAAGAGGTGTCACGGTAGTAAGTAATGACAATAATTAGCTCATACCGACTCATACTATTACGGGATGGAGAGTGTGTATGGACTACTACAGGCTTAACAAGGAAACTAGGAATGATCATTTCCTTTTGCCATTCATCGATCAAATGTTGGATATATTAGCTGGTAAGGCTTTTTATTGCTTCCTAGATGGTTATTCAGGATATAATCATATTTCTATAGCACCTGAAGATCAAGAGAAAACAACTTTCACGTGTTCATATGGAACTTTTGCATTCAGGCAGAAGTTGTTCGGGTTATGCAATGCCCTGATAACTTTCTAGCGTTGCATGGTGGCCATATTCTCGGACATGGTGGAAAATTTCCTTGAAGGTTTTATGGATGACTTATTTGTATTCGAAAATGATTTTGAAGATTGCTTAAGAAATTTGGAGATGGTTTTATGCTGTTGTGAAGAAACAAATCTAGTATGAAACTGAAAGAATTGGCATTTCATGGTCCGTGAAGGATTATCCTGAGACATAGGGTGTCACAATGAGGAATTGAAGTGGACAGAGCAAAAACAGAAGTGATCGAAAAATTACCACTTCCTACCAGTGTTAAGGGTATTAGAAGTTTTTTAGGACACACAGGTCTTTACAGAAGATTTATCCAGGATTTTTTAAAAATATCTAAACCTTTGTGTACTTTACTTGAACAGAATAAACCTTTTAATTTTGATGATCAATTTTTGTAGGCTTTGGAGGAACTTAAGAAGTTATTGGTAGTAGCACCGATTGTGGTTGTTCTAGAATGGATATTTCCCTTTGAACTTATGTTCGATGCCAGTAATTATGTTCTGGGAGCAGTTTTGGGTCAAAGGAGAAACAAGGTACTACATGCAATATATTACGTTAGTAGGACGTTGACAGAGACTCAACTTAATTATACCACTACAAAGAAGGAATTACTTGCAGTGGTCTTTGCATTTGACAAATTCCATTCTTATTTAGTAGGAACAAAGGTCACAGTCTACACAGATCACTCGGCTATTAAGTACTTGGTACGAAAAAAAGATGCCAAGCCAAGATTGATTAGGTGGATACTCTTATTACAAGAGTTTGATTTGGAAATTAGAGATCGAAAGGGAACCGAAAATCAAGTGGCTAACCATTTTTCAATAGTAGAATTAAGGAATGAAGATGAAAGCAAGAAATATATTAAGGAAGAATTCCCAGATGAATAGTTTCTCAATTCCAAGGCATTACCTTGGTACGCTGGCATAGTTAACTTCTTAGTAAGTGGTGTAATGCCACCTGACTTCAATGCTCAAAGTAAATGAAAATTTCTTCACGATGCCAAACAATACTATTGGGATGACCCCTTCCTATTTAAGCATTGTGCAGATTAAATAATTCGGAAGTGTGTCCCCAACAATGAGATGCATAATGTCTTACAACATTGTCACTTAGCCCCATATAGAGGACATTTTGGAGGGATAAAAACAGCTGCCAAGGTACTCTAATCATGATTCTATTTGCTAAGTTTAAATATGCTCATGAATTCTATAAGTCGTGTGACCATTGTCAGAGAACAGGAAATGTGCATAGGAGACAGGAAATGTCGTTGCAAAATATATTTGAGATTAAACTATTTGATGTATGGGGAATAGACTTTATGGGCTTGTTTCCCCCATTTGTGGGCAAGTTATACATACTTTTGGCAGTAGAATATTTTTCTAAGTGGGTAGCAGTAGTAGCCCTAGCCTCTAATAATGCTAAGTTGGTATTGAAATTTTTGCATTAGAACATTTTCACATGATTTGGTACACCAAGAGCCATTATTGAGGATGAGGGGTCCTATTTTGATTGCAAACTGATGGCCAATGCCTTGCGTAGGTATGGGGTGAAACATAGAATTGCCATGGCATATCACCCTCAGACTAATGGCCAAGATAAAATCTCTAGTAGAGAAATTAAACAAATTCTGGAAAAAATGGTGAATCCATTTCGAATGGATTGGTCTACTAGATTGGATAAGCTCTATGGGCATACCGAACTGTATTTAAAACACCACTAGGGATGTCACCTTTTAAACTTGTTTACGTAAGCCATGTCATTTACCTGTTGAACTTGAGCATAAAGTGTTTTGGGTGATTAAGAAGCTTAACATGGATTGGATTGCTGTTGGTAGCAAGACATTGCTAGAATTGAATGAGATGGAGGATTTTTTAACACAAGCATATGAGAATGCTCGTTTGTATAAGAAAAGAACCAAGTGATGACATGATGCCAGAATTCTACTAAGGCAATCTGGACTAGGACAGCATATATTATTGTTTAATTTCAGGCTCAAATTATTTCCTAGCAAGTTAAAATCTCGAAGATTAAGACCTTTTGAAATAATTCAAGTGTATTCACATAATGTTGTTAAAGACATAGGAACATGCGCTACTTTCAAGGTTAATGGACAACGCTTGAAACATTACCGGAGTGCTCCTATAAAGCGTGACTAGCAAAGCGTTAGCCTTCGTGATGTTTGAATTTTTATTCATAAGTAGCTTTTTCGTTTTATTTCCCATTGCTATTTTTATTTTTATTCTCTTTATTTTTAATAAAATTTCATTTCTATTTTTATTATTATGAATAGAAGCAGAATAAAAGAAGTAGGATTTGTTAGTGTATATAGAGTAGTAGTTTGCCATAGCATTACAAAGAAACGTTATGCCATGACAAACTAAATGATGAGGTGTTAATAAAAGAGTTGACTAGTTAGAAAAATCCAAAGGAAAGATTTTTAGGCTGCTGCATTTAGTGAATATTGGGAAACCCAAGGTATGAAGTCCACAACGTAGGGCTCGATTATTTCATTTTTTCCCCTAAAATTCTTTTTTTTTTAACTTTTCCTCCACATCATAACCCTTCTCCCTCACGTTTCCCATTCCTTAAAAACTATCATCATTATCCCTTTTTATTTTCTTCAACTGGTTCACATTTCCCACTTCTCACAAAGTTCACATTTTTACG
>CM025143.1:6182819-6200759 GCA_013467495.1 Gossypium gossypioides | reverse complement strand
AACATGATAAATCAAGTATGTTATTACAACCATCACATGATTGATCTTTGGGCATACTCTAACAAATTTACCACCACATCAAAATCCACTGTTCGATGAAGCTAACAATAACAATTTAGAAGATCCACCACCACCACCACCACCACAACTACCCGTAAATATAAATATGGCACGTAACGAAAGGACTCTAAGGGAATATGTGCTATCGAATCTAGATATGGTTCAAGCGAGTATAACGAGGTCAGCCATTACAGCCAATAAATTTGAGATTAAGCCAGCTATGATCGAGAATAGTTTTCCTTTTCGAGGAACAATGATAGAGGATCCTAGTCAACATCTAAAATGGTTCCTCCAGCTTTGTGCTACCTTCAAATACAATGGGGTCCCTAATGAGGCTATTCATCTTCGGTTGTTCCCCTTTTCATTAATTGATAACGCCTTTTCTTGGCTAGATTTGCAAGCACCAGGATCAATTACAGCATGAGACGAGATCGCAAGGAAATTCCTACAAAAGTTCTTTCAATTAGCAAGACGATCCAGCTAAGAAGAGAAATTTTTATGTTTAAATAGTTTAAGGGGGAAACTTTTCACAAAGCATGGGAGCGTTTTAAGACATTGATTCAAAAATACCCATACCACGGATTGCCTAAATGGTTACGAAAGCAAATCTTCTACAATTGGTTGGATGTGTGTTCAAGATCAGGATTAGATGGAGTTGTAAGAGGTGCTTTAATAAACAAAACGTACGAGGATGTGTACGAATTAATAGAATGTATGGCAATGAATTCCTATCAATGGCCAACTAAACGAGATACATATGGCCAAAGACCATCTACGATGAAGGTTGTCCAAGAGGATGATAGATATCAGCAATTAGTGGACAAAATCAACCGAATAGAGGCTGAGAATAATGCATCGTCTATCTATGGAGGAGACAAACCACTCTTCCACTATATTAACAATCCTACCGAGGATGTGAACTACATCAAAAATAGGGGTGGAAATCCCTATTCGAGTACATATAATCCCAAGTACAGAGATCACTCAAATTTGAGATAGGGAGGAAACCAATGAGGAGGTAATAACTCTAACCAATTTAAAAACACTAACTATCAACCTCATTATTTGCAGAAACCTCAGGAAAGAGCCAACCTGAATGATCATACTATATGTGGTCAACGTCTGGATAGAATTGAAGGGGAGATGCAATCAATAAGCATAGATGTGAAGCAAGTGCAGTTTGAGTGTACCAATTCGACAAAAACATTGACTAAGTTAAAAGATCATATTAGCAAATTGATTAGTATGATGGGATATATTAAAAGACAAATTGGCACTGACATTTTGAGCAATACGTAGAATAATCCTCGAAAGGAAAGAAATGAGTATGTGAAAGCTATGCGCTACGTTTAGGCAAAATCTTGAGTAGCCCAGAAATTTTGCCACGATAGGATATAGAAGAAAATGTATAAGATCATCAAGAAGACACCCTAGAAGCTGACAAAGAACTAGAATCAGAAGAGGAATTTGAACCAACAGCTGAGTTAGAAAGAGAAATAACCAAGGAGCCTGCTATAACACTTATATCGTTCCCTTCAAGGTTGGAGAAGAGATAAAAATGGGATAAGGACGAGTTTGTAAGCTTTACAATTTTTTTCAAAACATTAAATGTCAACCTACCTTTAATTGAACTAATTGAAAAAGTCTCTAAATATGCCAAATTCTTAAAAGAAATTATGTCTAGGCGTAGGAAAATTAAGGTGGGTGAACAAGTTAATATAAGTACTTCATGTAGTGTTATTATTTCTAGACCGGTTCCCCAAAAGCTGAAAGACCCTGGAAGTTTTACAATTCCCATAGAGATAGGGAGCATTCGTTTTAATAGAGCTCTATGTGACCTAGGGGCTAGCATCAATGTAATGCCTTTATCTATTTATGAAAAGCTCGGGCTAGAGGGACCTCAAGAATACAAGAATTAAACTACAGTTGGCTGACAAATATTCAGTACATCTGAAAGGAATATTGGAAGATGTGTTAGTCAAAACACTAGCTTAATCATTTTGTCAGACTTTGTAGTTCTATACTTTGAAGAAGATCGAGAGATACCAATTCTATTGGGAAGACCTTTTCTAGCTACTTTAAGGTCCACTAATGATCTGAAGAAAAATGAATTAACAATAAAGATTAATGGTGAAACAAAAAATTTTAAATGTGGTTACCTGAAAAGTGGGAAAAATAAAATAGGCTTAGGGGAGCATTGTAATGAATTGTCTATCTTTAACCCCAATAATCCTGAATCAAGAAACATGCTTCCTACAGTCAATACAGGTCAAAAGGACAGGTTCAAGTGAAAAAGATAAATAGAATAAGGTGGAGTGGCACGAAAGGCGATAGACTAATACTGAAAGAACCAAAAAATTGTCCCTATATGAATTAATGGTGCTGTCGGATGAATCCGATAGTAAAACTTGATAATTTAAATTGATTTTTAACTCTTTGTAAATTATTGTCTATTTAGTTAACTGTTTAGTCTAGACTTTAACTTTTATTTATGTTTTATAGGAACCGTGAACTCTAGAAACTGGATATTTAGGAAAAAACAAAACAAGTGTCACAACACCGCAACCCCGTGTAACAACACCAAGGCTAGAATTGAGGAAATAAACTCAATTTTGTGACACCATATTTCGTATACCCAGAAGTCCAAAATTTTAGAGTGTGTTGCAACATTGAATCCAGGTGTCGCGACAACCGCACACTGACAAGGATGTCATGAATCAAAACCCCTGTGTCGCGACATCACTACAATTTTCTACAGGGTTGACCAAACCCATTCGAGCAACCCGACGAATTAATCCCTAATTATACTCATTTTAACTCAAAAATCTTTATTTTTAAACCCCAAATCACTATTAATTATTACTTAAAACCTCTTCTTCTTCTTCTTCTAATTCTTTCAATATCCTCTAAAATCTTAAAACCTTAAAATCTTTAAAACCCCCAAATCTCCTTTTGTTCACAAACATATTTGTTGTGCAGCTTTTATTTTCGGAAAAGACTCATTCGATACAAGGACTTGAAGAAAAAACAAGCAAAGATTTTGCAAGAGAGTCTAACGAATTTCCATTTAAGGTTAAGATTTTTTAACTCATATTTTTCCTATTCCATTGGAAACTTTGCTTTCTAGTTCATTATTTTTTGAGTTTAAGCAATACTCAAAATGCCTCTACGAAAGGTTAGAAGAACTAATGAACCAGAACCTTTAACAGTTCCAAACCCTTTAATTTCTCGAATCCAAACATTGAAAAATAGTTTACAGAACTTCAAGGGAAAACATTTATTCAGAAGAGGGAATTTGAACCATTGATGGTTCTCTATCAAGAGATATGGCCTGTAGTTAGATATCGTAGATGGGAACATTTTTGTACGATCCCAAAAGACTCTATCGTGGTCCTTGTAGTTCAGGAATTTTATGCATCTTTACGAGACCAGGAGTCTAGAAAAATCAAAAGTCATACATGGGAATCAATACCTGTGCGAGGGAAAAACATACGAATCACCCCTCGGGTTATTTTTGAATTTTATAATGCTCCATTTTATGAAAACTTTTTATAGAAAAACCTAATTTGAAATATTTCTGAGACATAGATATGGATAACAATATAAACTTCCTAACAGAGGGAATGGGTGAATGGAAATGTCGCCAAGGTACCTATATTCCAAGCTCTTTTACTCAAGCAATAATGTTTCCTAAAGCAAAAATCTAGATCCAATTTTTATGAACTAGAATAGCTCTTGCTTTGAATGTCCAACCACCAGGACGAAAGAGGCATTGGCGGTTGAACACTCTTTTACTCTCTTCCTTCCCCCTGGATGTTGTCTGTGGTGCTGTTGATATACTTTGTTTAGATGATTGTTCTAGATGTACTCTTAAATCCACGGCTGAACATGATTTCGGTGATTGAGTAAATTATGCATGCATAAGGCTATGGAAATAAATGAATGATTGCTTGTATGCTATATGAATGTACATTGTGTTGGTGTATTGACATATTCAAATGTGGCATACTCCTTAAAGCATCTGATTTTGTAATGTTATGCGTGAAATGCATGTTTATGTTGTATGCGGAGTACAGAGGTATTTACCTTGACGGGGTAGAAGAAGTTAGAAAAATTGGAAAAATAGAAGAATGGGAGGACTAATACGAGGATTCAAGGAAGATTGCGTGGTATTGTGGAATGGTATCTACTGGCTTGCTAAAGCAACACCTTGATAATAGTTTATCGACTCTATGGAGCAACACCGTGATGACAGTCTATCGACTCTATAAAGCGACACCGCAACGATGGTCTATCAACTTTATGGAGCGGCACCATAATGACAGTTATCGACTGGTCCTTCAGGGCGACAACTCGAAAGAGATTTCTTGATTCCTCAGAATCAAAAGTCCGTCTGGACAGTAAATACGAGATCATATTGTGTAAGACCATAGTTCGGCTATGACAACATATGATGTCCGCCAAGATAGTAAACATGGGGTTATTGTGTTGTGTAAGACCATAGTTGAGCAGTGGCGGTAAATGAAGTCTTCCAGGAAGATAGACTAAGAAGATGTCAAGACGTAAAAAGGGGAAATACAGATTGACTTGCTTGGTGAGTAGCAAAATAAAATGATCATGGTATGTTTGAGAACGTAAACAAAAGGGTTAGTAAGAGAATCCGATAAATTATGAAGGTGAGATACAATGGTAGAAACGTTTGAAATGCTGGTATGTCAATAAGGGAATCTGCCATATTTCGATGATATAAGAAATTGGTATAAGAGGGTTTAACGCGACAAATGTAATGGAAGGTATATTACCTTGGAAGTATTTAAGTGTCAGACTAATTGAGTCCACTAGGGTTTAGCGAGTAAACCAATATTGCGTATGATAGTGAGACACACAAGTGGATACTAATCTTAAGGGTCCACGGGTAAAAGGCAGCTAGAGACTAGTAAGTCCATCAAGGACTACTTCATTATAGAACCTGTCGAAATTTTACCTGAAAAGTGGATACTTGTTGGGGCTAATTTTAGCAAGAGGAGTCCATGGGGGACAATCAGTGGTAGGAAATCAGCCAAAAAGGAAAATTTGAGGAAGGGTAATCCTCCTCGACTATTTACCATTGGAAATGTCTTAGCAAAATGTTCTAAAAGGGAAAGATCTTACAGGAAAATCCCTGTGGAGTATCAGTCCACAAGGAAAGGGTGTTTAGTAAACAACCAAATGTCACATATAGGACTACAAGTGAAAGGCTAGAATTGGGTCTTCCTTAAGGAAGAGTCTATGCAAGGGCTAGGTTAGAAGAAGATAGTTACAAGGGTAGTAATGTAATCATATGTCAGGTTCAGTGTAGAATGAATGGATTAGGACAAGGACCCACCATTGAGGTAGCTACAATTGCAAGTCCACAAGTAGAAGTAGACAATCTGAATGATTGGTGTGTGTGACAATCTGAAGATATACAAGGTTGAATCCCAGAAGAAATTTTTATTTGGGAGATCACATCTAAGTCTAAACTAGGAACTATGTTCGCCAAGCGATTGGTTTGGAGATTCCATAGCTTATGTTACGCTAGCAAGACGACGAAATTTCCTAAGATGCACAGGGGATTATAAATTCTATGTTTATATATTTTATTCCCAGAAATATAAAACTTATGTTGATCATTGTACAGAACCTCACTAAATTCATCTGAACTTACGGTTGTAGTACCTTGGATGCATGTTCAAAATTATCGAAGTCATAGTGGAAGGGACCAAGCCAGACACTGCCAACTTTGCACGAAGCTTGCGATAGCTGTAACCTATGTATAGAAGGGTACCCTTAGAGGCCACGCCTCAGGGATTAAGTTGAATATATCTGTATTAAAGTCATTTTAAAAATTTTTTAAATAACTATAGGCTTAATACAATATTATTTTCGTACGAAATTATTTCTCGAATGTTATGAGTAGAAGTTATTTTTTTTAAAATCTGATATTATCTAAGTATGTAAATAAACTAGTTTAGAAATTTTCTTAAGTTATTAGGTTTATTGTGACATTTGGTACTCGGACTCGGGGATCGGATCGAGTATATGGTGTTACATATCCGTTCTATTCTTTTATCACACTTGCTTTGGTTTTAACCCTCACAATGCTTTTGTTCGCTTATTGCATTTTATTTTAAAGCACATACTTGAAAGGATTTTATACTTATTATACTATACCATTTCAATAACCATGGATTTATTTACTGAGTATTTGAATTTAAACAATCTATTATTCAAAAAACGTATATCGTACTCGTAAATACCTATGTCATTTGGTAAATTTAACTCTATTTTCCTATTTATATTTTAATAATTTAAACTAACTAGTCTAAATGCAAATAACCTAAAATCGTTTATTTTCAAGCTAAATTTACAGTTTAAGCAAATAACCTATATACATGCTCCTAATCAATCACTTGTATTTCTACAAGCTCAAGCATAAACAAAACATAGCTTAAAATTTTTATTCTAAAATTACTAAAATTAAACTGAAATAAAAATGAAAAAAATTAAAAATTTCTATGTCACTCTCACACTTTATTTGGCACATTGTCCCTAATGTGCTCAAAATAAAATTAAGGAACGAAATTACCTATTTTGGCGTCTCAATTCTGTGTTTGTTTTAGTTGCCTCATCCTTTCAGGTTTAGCTCCAAAAATTTTGTGCCGTAAAAAATATGGGGTTCGCACACATAAAAACACTTTTTTCATTAATTAAAAAATTAAAAATAAAATCTAAGCAGGAAAAATAAAAATCATCCAAAAATTATACAAGTCCAAAACTAAAAATAAAAAATCATACCATTTAATTGGAATCAAGTTTTAACTCCTCAACCATCGTCTCCTTCCCCTTGCCTCGATCTCGACCCACAAATACTTTTCTAGCCCTCTTACCCGAAGACTGGGCTGGGCTTTGCCGACTCGGACTGCAGATGCGAAGATCTTTTATAGAGGAATATTCAGGCTGAAACACCACCTCATAATCATAAACGTGCACCAGGATCATTTCCTCCCTTGTCGTTAACCTTGTCATCAGCCTCTTCTTCTTCCCCCTCGGTCTAGTTGGATGAAGGGAAGGGTGTATACTTGTTGGGCGGTGGATTTGTCACTCGTATACCTAATAGGTGTGCATAGTCGATGCCCAACGGGGTCATCTCTTGCATCCACCGTATCACCTACTCCATATCCAAAAAACTCGTAAATCTCGTCAACAGGGGCTCCTTAGCTTTGTTCTTCCTTTTTTGGGGCTAGTGGGACATCCATCTTTTCCTTTCGACATTGGTTCCATTCTTTCACCTGTTTTTATTGAAAGTCAATGAATTGAGCGTACATAATGTTACCGAGAACGCTCTTCAACGACATCACAAATTGCTCGGTAGGTGACATGGGAAATACATTCACCGCTTCTGCCCACTGATACATGTCAGCATCGACTGATAAATCCAATGGCCCACGCAGACATGTTTTTTTTTTTTGCAAAATAGAGTCAAGCAAAACCGCTCTAAAAGTGGTGATGTGAGAGACGTTTTGAGTAGGGAAGATGTGGGTGCAAATAAATTGCACCCCCATCATGGACATCGAAAACATAATGGCTTGATTAAAATTTACAAGGAAATATATATCGATGCCTCTGTTTACCCTGAAAAGTTACACAGTTAAGATTTTCACCTGGAAGTTTGTGAATTTCTCGATCCTTTAATGAGGCGTAAAACTTATAAACAATTGTATCGACCAATGGTTCATTCAGGTTCGAGTGTAAAT
This sequence comes from Gossypium gossypioides, assembly GCA_013467495.1. Classification (NCBI taxonomy): domain Eukaryota; kingdom Viridiplantae; phylum Streptophyta; class Magnoliopsida; order Malvales; family Malvaceae; genus Gossypium; species Gossypium gossypioides. Next base: position 6,192,924 of record CM025143.1, on the reverse strand, counting down.
TATGCCAATGGTTGAAATCCACCAACTCCCAAATAGTGTTGAAATTAGTTAACGAGGGATCAAACCCTTATTCTTGGATGGATGTACGACTATTCATTTGTAGATAGCACCATTCCACTTTCGGGTTATAGAAACCGTTGGTGTCGAAATCCATCGATGCCTCTTGGGTGCGCCTTACTTTGCGGGGTGCCATGTAATCGAATTTAAACAACCAAATATAACAGAACAATCCACTAACATGTAACAAAGAATGATATTAGAGCGTCTAACCTAAAATCATGAACTTGATCGTAATGAGTTGTTCTCTAATGCGTTAAACCTTAAAAAGAAAAGAGGAAACAAATGAAAAACTAAAAAATGAAGGGAGGAGAAACAATCAAAGAGAAATGGAGACTCGAATGAGAAAAATTGAAGTAGCAGTGTTGGAAAAAGGGTGCAACGGGTCTAAGACTATTGGGTGCTCTTTTGGATGTTTTGAAAGTGACTTTTTAAGGTTCAAATCATCTGTTTTATATAGGAAATTCAACAGGTTGCACGGAAAGACAGGTTGAAAATTGTAAAAATACGACGTTGGGTCGCGACATAGAAGTGTGTGTGTCACAACACGCAACCCTGATTTTCTACACTTTTGGTTCGAAATGTTGTTCCGTGTCATATTTCTATGCATGTCATGACACAGACCTGAAATTTGAAATAAAATTTGTTCAAAGTTTCGTGTCACAACAAACAGAGATGTGTGTCGTGACACGGCCTGGATTTTCCAGAATTTTTGGTTTCAAAATTTTGTGTCACACACGATGGAACCAATTCCGTGACATGTACTAAAAGGTTCAAAATCAATATTTTTTGGGATGTGTCAGACTCCTTGAATTGTGCCTAATCACTTCCAAATACTTCTATGGTCACCTTAGCTCCTAGCTACCTAATTCTTACCTTAACTAAAATTAAGTAACTAAATTACAATCCTCAAAATCCAAAATACAAAAAAATTAAAATATTTACAAGTATAATAAAGTTCGATGATTAAAAATTAAGAATGGCTACTAGACTCATCTAATAACTCGTTACTATCCGTAATCGACTTTTTGCGTCTCTGTCTTTCATCGCAATTCTTCCAATCGAGGTATATTAGTTTCGGATCTTTCCACCTGTCTCATACCCTTGAACCATGTTTTCCTACACACATCCAATTAAAAAAATACATTCAATCAAGTTTGTTAGGGATAGCACAAGATATTGCAAAACATTTATTCCCTAGTTGTTGTTCTAATCCCTCATCTTGGGAATCATGGCCGCATTTGAACACCTCCATTTCACCATCAATTTTCATAGTTAATTCATTTTTTACAAGATCGATGGTTAATCTAGATGTGGCTAAAAATGGCCTACCCAATAGTATGGGGACTTCTTGATCTGTTTCGAAGTTAAGGACTATGAAATTGACTAGGAGTATAAAACTCCTCAATTTAACTAACACATCTTCAAATACACTTTTTGGGCAAACTAAGGACCTATCGACTAGTTGCAATGTTATTGACGTGTTTTTAACTCCCTTAATCTGAGTTTTATATAGGTAGATAGGGGCATTAAATTGATGTTGGCCCCTAAATCACAAAGGTCTTTGCTAAAATATCTATCCCTTATCTCTATAGGAATTGTAAAATTACCTGGATTTTTAGTTTTGAGGGTATTCTCCTGGCAATGATAGCCTTGCAAGAGGCGTCTTTGTTAATTTTCTCACAATTTTTCAAATTTGTATGCCTTGACATAATCTCTTTCAAATATTTGGCATATTTTGGTATTTTATCTATGAGCTCTAAAAGTGACAAATTCACATTAAGGGACTTGAATAATTTAAGAAAACTTACAAAGTCCTCATACCTCATTTGTTTGTCCTCAATCTTTGATGGGAATGCTATCTTTGTGGTTATAAGGTTCAAGATCACTGGCTCAACTACCAATTCGGCTACTTGCTCGATCAACTCATTAGGCTTAGTTTGGTCTAGGGGTTCCTCTACATATTTTTTGTAAATCCTCGTCTATTTGAATGGGAGCACTAATATTTTCAAGCGTCCTTCTTGATCCTAAGGCGATAATGTTTACATGTTCCTTTCCATATTTTCCAAGATTATTCTCCGTATTGTTAGGGATTCTAGTACCAATTTGCCTTTGAATATTGGTCATCATCTCCATCATTTGGCTCATTTGGTCTTAGATGTCGTCCATTCGAGACTCGAGTCGGTCGCACACGTAATGGACTTGTTGGATGTCCATTTTCATTGATTACATTGTCCCTTCTAACCTATCGAGTCTTTGACCACATACAATTTAGTTATTGACTATGGATCTCTCTTCAGGCTTTTGTATATACGGAGGTTGGTACGGAGGGTTCGAACGGTTTTGCATTTTGTTTCCACCTCTTTTATTACCTCCCCACCTTAGATTCGAGTGATCCTTCCAACCCGAATTGTACGTATTTGAATAAGGTTTTCCACCACTATTTCCCACGTAATTCACTTTATTTGGTTGGTTCTCCAAATTTTGTTCGTAGTTTTAAATCGTCCCTGTCATGGTTGGTTTAGTAGCAACTTCCAAATGGTTCAACTTCTCCAAAATTATTTGATATACATTAACCCTTTGGGTGGCTTTCGTCGTTGATGGTTTTGGATTGTAAGGGAACCTCTCATTTGGTTACATGTATGAGTCCATAGCCATGTTGTCAATTATCTAATTGGCTCGCTCGTATGTGTGGTTCATCAAAGCTCCTCTAGATGCACCATCCAATTCAACCACTTGATTTTTGTCTAAACTGTTATAAAATATTTGCATTTGGAGCCATTCTTGCATTCCGTGATAGGGACACTTCCTCAATAGTGACATAAATCACTCCCAAGCCTCGTATAAATTTTCACCTTCAATTTTTTTTAAAATTAGTGATATCACGTCGGAGTTGAATGGATCTGCTTATTAAGAAAAACTTGTGCAAAAATTTTCCCGCTAATTTGTCCCATGTGGTTATGGAACCTAGTTCTAATGAGTCCAACAAATCAGTAGTGTTGTAACATAAGGAAAGGGGAATAACCAAATATGAACAACATCATTGGTGACCTCATTATATTTGAATGTGTCACACAATTGGAGGAATCATTTTAGGTGTTGGTTCAGATCTTCCATCATGTTCCCTCGAAACTACAAGATGTTTTGGAACAACTGAATTATAGTCATCTTGATCTCAAAATTATTGGCATTGATTGTCGACCGTTCGATGCTGTCTTGTATGACATCTAGCATCGGTAGTGCATAATCGAGCAACGTCCTTTGAGCCATCAGTATCTTTCCATGGATTTGTACTTGTGGCTCAGGTGAATTGTTAAACAGTGGATTTTCTCGGGGAAAGTCAACTACCAGAGGTGGATTTTTTTGCATTAATTGACGATTTCGTCTAAAAAATCGCTTTGGATCAGGATTTGGCTCGATTAGAGTGCTTCAACTTTGAGTCATAAACTGAAATTAGAGGCAAAAAAAAATTATTAATCCAAATTAAAATAAAATAAATAGCAAAAATAAAATAAAGCAAAGAAATCATATCTATAATTTTTAATTTTCCTATTTATCCAAATAAATGCAAAAACTAAAATTAGATTTAATGTTGAAACCTCCTCGAAAATGGCGCCAACAACTTAACCGCCTCCAAACTTGCGAACGTTTAGAGTAAAAATCGTGCAAATAAAATATATATGTATGAAGTGAGGTATCTGCAAGCGAACATGTCAAATTGTACTATAGTTTGTGTTACAATGGAATATTGGGACGCATTCCGAGGACCATACCCATGGGAGGTTGGATTAAACCTAAAAATATCGTCTACAGTAATAGGTCTAAATAGAAATTACTAAAAAATATATTACGATAATTAATACTAAAAAATAAGGTCATAAAATAAAAGCAAAATTACTAAGACAAAGTTCACAAACGAAAAATTCTCAAATAACAGGTTGAAGATTAAGTCTCTTCAATGGTTGTAATTAACTTCAGAATTCAGGTTTTATTAGTGAATTAGTTATTAAGTAACCAGTGTACCTTTCGGTCTCTACTACTTAATTAATCGACCAATACTCACTTACCTTTTGACCTCACTTTCTTAACCGGGATAAATTACGATTAACTCGGTAAACCTATCTTTTGACCTCGTTTAATCTACATTACTTCCTAGGGTCGTCAATCCTAGGGTTTAAGGATACATAATTTAAGCCAACTAATTCTTTTGAGAAACCCTCATTCCATTAATCACTCCCACATCTTCTCATTAATCTTCCTAAAGGACTTTGCCACTCATGAACACAATTTTCATATTCCCTAGAATTAAATTAATCATGCAAAATACACAAATAAATTAAAACGAGAGAGGAATAGAAATTGCTTCGTTTGATAAACTAGACGTGCTCAGATCCATGAAATTCTTTAACAACTAGCGAGATATCATTGTTTATAAGAGAAATGTAAAGGAAAAATACTTAAATATCAAATAACAAAGGCTTGGATTCAAATCAAATCCAAGTTGAAAAATAAGAAAGTAAAAATGTTTTGTAAATAAAATAAAACTAATTTAAAATCTAAACTATTAAACTAAAACCCTAAAATGGCTTGGAAAAAAGCTCCCCTAATTTAACCTTTGATTAACTATATATAGGCAAAGCTAGCACTCAATTAGGTCAAATACAAGCATTAATTATATTCAGTATGGGTTGTGCGAACAAAAACACCCTTAATGAATTTTTTCGCTCCGTCAGACCTATGTCGCGACACACAACTTTGAATGTTAAATCTTGAATTGGCTCGTTTGTGTTGCGTCTCTAGAAGCTTGTGTGGCAACTCGACTGTCATTCCTAATGTTTTTGGGCCTCAAATTAAGTGTCTTGTACACTCAATGGAAGCATTAAAACTAGCTTAAGGTCGGTATTGGCCCAATAGGTCAAATAACTCGAAATATTGCGTAAAAACATTTATTTTGCAATAATTTAACTCTAAGCTAAGAAATGCAAAAAAATGTTACAAATGATATCAAAATGACTAGAAATCAAGCTCATTAAGTGTTGAAAAGCACCTAAAATGCCACTACAATTTGTGGTAGGTCACATACCTAAATCCTGAGTGGATGGTGGACTATGTATGTGTGACTCGTACACTTTGATTTAAGTAAAAGCCTAATTTTGAATAGATAAGGAATCAAAAACTGGTGCATTGGGTGTACGACTTCTATAGCATGTAGCGTCATTCACAACAGTGGAATTTATAGCCCAAGACAACGGTAAATGATATTCTCACATTGGCGTTACATGGTTGATGAAAAGTAAACGTGGCTACGGGTCGTTCATCTTTGTGATGAATGACTTGATTACTATTTGATAGTAATTGACTTTTAATGAAGGAAGATGTAATGGTTATAATGAGATAAAATAGGATCATATTGGGAGAATGCATATTATCCTAAAAAGATTAAGGATATCCTAGGAGGGTAACACACTTATGATAAGGTCATTGGACGAGCACTGATCGAGTTGCTTTTGTAATGGTATGTCATTAGGGAAAGCTCAATCACGATACTATAGTGAAAGACTTCATGACTAAATGAGTTTATAATTAATTGGTGAAAAGTTTGAACTTAATTATAAATCCTTTGAGCCCTAATTGCATATGTCCAACTGGTCCCTCCGCTAACTCGCTGAAACCAGAAATGAATTGTCTGTTAAATCAAAATGAACGGAATGAATAGAAATAGAGAAATGGAAAAACATTTCTAAATTATTATTATTTTCTCTTAAATGAAGAAATGAAATCATTTGAAAATGAATGTAGGTTTCCCAAAATGAAAATGGAAATGAAAACAGAAATGAGAAATGATTCATTTGCAAATGAACATAAATTACTCAGAAATGAGAAATGTTTTTGAGCTATTTTACGAAGTACTTGTAATTGGATCCTATATAAAAGGAGCTCAAAAACCCTTATACCCTACTTTAAGAAGGAGAACATTTTCCTACTTTAAGAAGTAAAATGTTTTCTAGTTGAAATAGACTTTCACAATTCAACAAGGGTTCTACCTTCTCTCCCTATAAATAAATGGCACCGGTAGGGCTATTAACACAACTTTTAGATATCCTTATTCTGCTTGAAAATAGAGAGAATTTTATTCTTTTAGAATTAAATATATTTTCTGGAATAATGATTCTGTCGGTTTCTATTTAAGAAGAGAATATTTCTTTTCACCCCAAAAGGAATAGAAAATTATTTCTGATTCTGTGTTTACATTCAAATAGTTCGAGCCCACACTTGAAGTAGTTTGTGGTACGAGGATAGTAGAGAAGACCATTTGGTTTCAAGATGGGAATGACAAACATCTGTTTAGTCGAAAACAAAAATATGAATTCAGTTTAAGGTTTATTGCTACAGATATCACAAACCAGGTCAATTTTCAAAATTTTAATTTTTCACTATACAAGAAAACTGTGTTCGAACCGAATTTTTTCCAACAGAATACCCTCTCGGTCTCACGACTTGGTATTAGGTCTACCCAACAAAATACCCTCTCAATCTCACTTGTTTAGATCTTCTACTAAAGGCATCACTTCCTAGTATACTAATATCTCTCAACGAAATACCTAATTTCAAGTTATTATTTACTCAATCAATGAATTAATGAAACAACCAAATCATGCGGGATAAATATTAAGCACAAAATATATTCAAATTTTCATACAAACATTCAATTAATAAAATTAATGAGTGAAATATAAATAATAAAATAGGGAGAAGAGAATGCTCATATATATAGCGATGAAAGCGTGTATCCAGTATATCCTCCACTCGCAATCGTCTAACTTCGAAAAATGATCTTCTGATTCTGCAAACATAATAAACTTAAACTAAAAATGAAAGAAACTAGAAAACCTAAACTAAAAGTATCAAATATTGTATGGAGAGCCTCCCTATGTATTGTCTTAAGCGGCTATATATAAACTACATGTATTGTGGCCTAATTAGGTCAAACACGGGCTGAGTAACAAGTTAATTAAGGTCGTGCAAACTAAAACACCCTTCCAGTATTTTGGGCTTTCGTTGAACTAGTGTTGCGACACCACAGGAATGATGTCACGACAATGAACATCGAGTGGGACTTCTGTGGCTTCGAAGTTAGGTGTCACGATACTGTATGCTAGTGTCAAGAAACTAAAGTCGCTCATGATGTTCCTTGCCTTAATCGGTGTCCTGCACACTCAAATAGCTTATTAGTCCTTCCATTGGCCCGTATTGGCCCAATGGGTCACTACAATACCAAAGTATGTGTAAAAACGCTTATTTTACTAAAATTAACTTCAAAATACTAAAATGGAAATTTAATCGAAATAACATAAAATAGCTCTAAAACAAGCTCATTAAAGGCCGAAAAAGAACCTAATTTGACACAATGAATTGTGGCAGATCACAAGCCACAGTGCGACGAAGCCAAGTTAGTATGTCAACTCATGACAAGGAACTCCCTCACGCTGTGATGTCAACCTTGAATTTTAAATATCTTACATTTTAATCCTGTTTCAATCTTGGATTAATAGTAAAGTTTTTGTAAGCTTGTTTAAAACCCAAGAATTTTATTTATCATATGGCTTGTTTATAATGTTTATTTTTGTCTATTAAATGACTTGATTTGCAATTATGTTGATTATGGTTTCTTCGGCAATAAATGTGATGCCTTATAGCTAGGAACCGATGAACAGGTCGAGTATGGGATGCTACATTTAGGGTATCAGAGTTATAGGTTTAGCCGATTCTCAGACTGAATCATGCTTGAAATTGAGTCTAGAGGTGCATGCCAAAGTCAAGTCGAGTCTAAGTCAGGATTTGGAAGCTGATTATTAAATGTCTTTGTTTTATAGCTGAAGATGTCAAGACAATCTAGAAATGCTGTTGATAATGATGTACATAGCAATGGTCATTCCGCTGAGAGTGAAACAGAATCAGGATTGAAGCACCTAGCGTAGATTCAGTTGGTGCTCGTCAGCCTAGAGTTGCTAGACATAGATCTGAAGATCAAAGAGATGAAAACTTGCCCCGTGTTATAACTGAAGCCCTTCAACAAGTGGTAGAAGCTACTCCTTCAGTTGCACTAGTGCTTGTATTTCAACGAACTCTAATAAAAGAGCTATGAAAATATGGTGCTATTGAGTTTTTGGGTTTAAAAAGGGTTAATCCCTTGTCACTTGAGGCCTAAAACCTAATCCCTTGTCATATACGCAGTATCTCTCTTGAAAGAATAGGCATCAGTGGTGGCTAACGTTACCCGAAACATGCCAACTAATCAGGTTAATTGGAATTCTTTCCACTCCGAATTTCAGAAAAATTATATTGGAGAATTGTAACTAGAAGACTGAAAACAAGAGTTCATGACTTTGAAACAAGGCGACATGTATATTGTTGACTACAAGCGTGAGTTTTTGCGACTCAGCAAATATGCCTTTCAACTGGTACTAACAAAAGAGGAGAGTTGTAAGCCTTTCCTATGTGGGTTACACGATGAACTCAAGGTTCAATTAGTGTCGCACAAAATAAAAGAGTTTGGTGATCTAACAGAACCGTAAAAAATGGTCAAACAAGCAATGAGCCTTGATAAAAACCTGGAACCCTCCCAAACATTCGGGAAACAAGTCGGGACTTCTACTTCACATCCGTTACCTAAATGAACTAGAAAGTCTCCAGATCATTGGAGGTCCTCTTTGAGATCTGTTAGGTCTGAGAGAAGCCAAGACCGACAGTCGACAATGTCAGTGGGAAGTGTGAGAGGCCATAGTAAAGATGACGATATCCCGAGTTGTGAATTGTGTGGGAAGAGGCATAACAGTGAATGTTGGAAGAAAATCAGGGCATGTTTTCGATGTGGGTCATTAGACCATTTTGCACGAGATTTCCCGATGAATGACATTGATTCACCTGTTTGTACTTAAAGGTCCGCTCTTTCTATTAGGGGTCGGGAAAATCCACGTGGTAGTTCTGTATTGAGAAGTAGTTTGAAAAAAATAACTGAGTTTACAATATAAAAATCTGAAGCCACAGCTCCAGCTCAAGAATACGTGGTTCGTACACGGGAGGAAGGTGATGCTACAGATGTCTTAGCATGTATTTTCCTTTTATATTCAATACCTGTATTTTCCTTAATTAATCCTAGTTCTTCTCATTCCTATGTAAATTATGGTTTTGCGAAATTGGGTTTATGTTGGGAAATGTACTCATATTGTAGTAAACATGTAATTATTTTCTATGTATTTGAATGATGGATAAATAAATAAAGATAATTTCACATTTCACTATTATATATTTCTGGTTTCTATCTTTCATGTTTTTCATACATAGCGAAATTGTGACAAGCAAATTTTTGCTCATTATGTTTAAGTTCAAACTAATGATAAGTAGCACTGTAAGAACATTTACATTGTGAGAAAGATAACGTACTTCAGTAGATAATCTAAATGAGTTCGTCATACCCATAAAAGAATCAAAGTGAGCATTTGATTCAAATACTTAGAATGATTATTATGTCATCTGTAATTCCAATTAGCGAGATAGCTAGTCTTAGCTATCGAAGCAATTAACTCCATGGGTAGAGATATAGACGTACTCATTAGAAGAATGATAAATTGGACTAGACCCAAGTTGAATTATTTCTTAATCCATTTGTGAATTAATACACTTGTGACGTTCATGGTGTGACTTACCTAAATCCTGAGTTAGTCACTAACCATGCATATGTAACTCATGTGTTTTGATATCAGTGGAGGCTTATGCTCTAAAGATGATCGAGCCGATAGCTGGTATGTTGGGTACATTACTTGTATATGACATGGCTTTACTAGTAACAATGGAATTCATAGCTTAATTAAAGAGTTATTGATATCCTTTCATTGGTATTGTGTGGATTGACAAATATGGAACGTGGTCACGGGTTAATTGTTCTCAAATGAGTAATTTACCACATTCATTAGTTGGTAGTGATCATATTAATCATTAAGAAGACATAATGGTGACAATAAGATAAAATAGGATTGTATTGAGTGAA
>CM025143.1:6044668-6055128 GCA_013467495.1 Gossypium gossypioides | reverse complement strand
CACCTGGTTTTGTTTGATGCTAAAACAGTCCACGAGCACTCCAAAGCCTATAATTGAACAAATAACACCATAATCAGTATTACCTCACGATTAATCAAAATCCCAAAACCAAAATACTTACTCATAAAACGATGAACACTTACCGCAAAACTTCAAATTGGTACGTTTACAAAAATCACGATGAGAGCCTTAATTCTCGTGAAATACTGCTTGTAACACCCCAGAATTAGACTATTGAACACAAAATAATCTTTTAAAATGATACCTAACAACTTGCTGATTTTGCACAAGTGCTGCTTAACGCTACTAAATCAAGAGGAAAAAATGGTTTAGGGGGAGCAAGGGAATTTCAGCAGTAGAGGAAAGAAAAGAAAAGATAATCGAGTAAAAAGAAAAGAAGAAAAAAAATTGGTAGAGATGGGATAGAGAAAACGTCAGAAAGATAGAAAGAAAAACGACTCTCTTTTTTTCGAAAAAGGAAAAAGTGATCAGAGTTTGGATATTCTCCCCCATAATCCCCTAATTCACTCCTAAAATCGCTCCCTCACTTCCCACTACACATTCACCACTTAGAAACCCAGTTTAGCATAACTCTTGTCGAAATTAGGAGCAAAAATACAACCTTTACCGTCCTAAAGATTCGAACCCATGACCTCCCTCACACCAACACTCCACTTATCCACTAGACCAGCAGACCCATTTTGTTTATTATTTGCCAACTTTTACTGAAAAGCCTACTGACCAAAGATAGGGCTTATTCATAAAAATACCAAAATTTGCCCAAGTCCTGGCTTGAACTTGGGACCTCCCAAACACTCCCAGAACACATAACCACTAAAGATGACAGATGTTTGTGTCAGACATTCACAATACCCAAAATTAAAATTTTGTGGCTTTACAGAAAATGCCTGACACCACTGTGCTAGACTAAATTGAGGGAAAGGAAAGTGTTGGGTCTTGAGCTGGTACAATATTCTGAGGGGAAAATTAGACTGATACAAGAAAGATCGAAAGCGGCTTCGAATAAACAGAAGTCATATCTGGATCTGAGGAGGAAGGATATAGAATATAGTATGGGCGATTGAGTTTTTCTGAAAGTCATCATGTAGGAAAGTATTGAGGTTTAGACGGGAGGGTAAGTTGAGCCCAAGGTTCATTAGGCTGTATAGAATCCTTAAGAGGATTGGGTGAGCAATATCTTAGTTAGAGTTACCTCCTAAGCTCAACCATAAACATGATGTATTCCATGTTTCTATGCTACGGAGATACCGATCTGACTTGTCACATGTTGTTTCGATTGAGGAGATAGAGGTGCGACTGGGCTTGTCTTATACGGAGGAGCCTATACAGATTTTGGATCGAGAGGAAAAAAATTCTAAGGAGGAAGTGGATACCTTTGGTTAAGGTATTATGGCATAATCATGGCACTGAATAGGGTACATGGGAGTTGGAAGACTCAATTCGACGAAAGTACCTCTATCTGTTCAGATCAGGTAAATTTCGAGAATGTAATTTCTTTTAAGGACGGGAGAGTTGTCATGCTCCAAAGTATGGGTAAAATTTTTCTAGGATTAAATTGTTAAATGTCAAATTTATTCTATTTTTTTTCTGTTTAGTCATGTAATTGAGCCTTTTTTTTTGAAACTGTCTCTTAGAAGCTTCTGAAAGCCTAATTTTTCTTCATCATATTTGTCCCTATGTGTTGCATATACTAGGGATAAAACCCTAGGGTTCTGCCAACCCTAGATATAAATACATACTTATGCTTGGTCGACCACCCTTTTCTTTTCTTCCATAGTTTTGTGCCGCCTAAACCTGAACATGTTTTAAGCTCCTCACCTCTATTCTCTCTAGTGTTGCTCACCACTTCTCTTCTCTTCTCATCACTTTTATTTTCCCTAATTTTTCTTGGGTCGTCCTCCTCTTGCCCTTCTGTTTTCCTCTTCTTTTCTTTCTTTATTTTTTCCTTGTTACCACTCATTACACCATTGAACCACTGACCCCTTCTTGTTTTTTCCCTTGTCGCCGCCTCTACCACTTTTCGGGTTGTCGTTTTCCCCTCTTTCCCTTCTCACTGCCGCACCTTGTACCTTGATTAAAACCGCCAAATTTTTCACTCCTTGAGCTACCAGTATTCTCATTTGCCGAACCATATAGATCGCCTCGATCCCATGATACTTAGGGTTGCCAGCGATTAATTCATTCCCAGTTGCATTGGTTGGTAAGTGTAAATCATCTGTTTACAATGAGATTCGCATTTGAGTACACAAATGGTGTGTACAATCTATTTCATTTTCGTATTAATTAAACAAATATTTTTGGATCCCGAATCTAGCTAGTGCCGATTACTAACTTGTATGATTGGCGTGTATATGCTGTTTAAGGGTCAGATATGGGAGAGTCGGATAAGATCTGATTGAGAGGGGTGTAGAACGACTTGGAAGGAAGGTGCGTGTCTTGACTAGTGATGTCATGTGTGTGTAATCATTTTGCCTAATGTGTATGTGCCTCCCATGTGATTTCAATTGTTGATTTTATATCTTGATGAAGATTAAATTATTCTAATGGTTTCAGTTTTGTTAAGTAACCCAAGATCTGATCTTAAAATAAGGAAACCAAATGATTCAATTCAGTGGGTAACAAAACTATGTATGGTAGATCTGATTGTAGTATGTTGTTATTTTCTGATTTGATTATGTTGGTTATGTGGTGACAAATTCCCTATGTTAGTTCTACAATTATTATCGATGCATACTTATTACTACTGTTAAAATTATAAACTGCCACTAATTGCATGCAAGTTGCATGTTAATACTGCTATCATTACTGTGTTCTGATTTATAAAAGCATGCCATATTGTTGCATTGAAGGTGAAATTACATGCTTTAAATGCTGGATCAGTTCACCGATCGAATAAACTATTAAAATGGTGGCTCATCTTCATATTATTACTGTGGTGTGTAAGGATGGATGAGTTCTAGGGAACTCTTGCTGTGGAGTGTAGCGGATGGTTGGGTAGGAATTACGTACTGTTATTCATGTATACTGTGTATTTATTAAAAATTTTCCATAAGATTGATAATCTGTTATGCTCTGTTTTCTGTAATTCGTATGCTATATTACTACTTAAGTGCTATATGTTTTTGTGTTAAGACCACATTGAGCTTCATAGCTCATTCTTTAGTCTCCCATCTTTCTAGGTAACTCTTGAGGTCGGGGTTCGAACTCGATAATTGGAGCACTATCACTGAATTTTATACAAAAGTATTTTAAACTCAATTTTATAAACTTGTGATTTTTGCATTGTTTACAAATGGATTGTGGCATGAACTTTCTATTTTTAATATGGGTGTTAATTTTGGGATTGACTTTATATACTTTTGACAATAAACATGAATGCGATTAAGGCTTTCAAGAAATCATTTTAAATTATTCTTAAATGGTATAAATATGATTTTTTTTTCTATCGATTTTGGTAATTAAAATTAAATAAATGAGACAATGAAAATACACTAATGTTTTCTTAAAATGGATTAGATTTTAATTATGAATTTGAAACTAAAACAAAATTGTTTTCTAAAAGCGATTCTCACCAGTTCTATAAAAAGTTCAAATAAATATATATACCTAAATCTTAAAATAACGTTTTGTTCAAAATTTTCAAAGTTTGATAGAATAATAAAATCAAATCGGTACTTTATTGAGTTTCAATGCCTTTTAAACAAGAGATGATTCCTTCTAAGAAACTTGAGGCTTTTAGTACTTAACTCTTCTTACTAAACCTCAATATTTTACTAAGCCATCTCGGTGGCTAATTTAACTTTCATGATTCAGTCATAATGTTTGGGCCGGGTTGGGGAGGTTACAAGATGGTTTACTTGTCCGGTTATCGGGAAGTCTAACACCATGTTGTCTACTGATAGATGATTAAGGCATATGCTAGGGAGGAGGTAAATTTTTTCCAAAATAAAATTATATTTATGTCATGTAATTACTTCGTTCATGTTATTTTACTCATGTCACAATAACCATGTAATTAATTGTGCAATTCATTTGGATGACATATACTACGCCAAACGTTGTGGATGTTATTCCCTTATGGGCTCATAACGATTCACTCATGTGGTGCATTAACGCACCCGTGTTGAATTTTTCACCCGTTGAGTGGTACAATGGGGATCGAGTTCTGCAACAATTCGGGTGCAAACAAGATGTTCCAAACATTCTACATAACTTCGACAATATCCACAAAATTAATTGGAGGGGAAAAGAAGCAAATAATTGATCATTGGAACATTAAAAATATATTGCATTCTGAAACGTCCAGATTTAGAGGAGGCCTTGGTTGGAGTCATGTTTGTTTAATTTCACGTCCTCGGTCCATTACCAATATTGGTAAATGGAGAACAAGATGCCTTATTTATTTGGTAGGCAGTTGATGGTAGTCACTGAACACACGCAACAACGAGGGCTTCGAGACAATGGACCTAGTCAATCACATCATCTCTGAGGTTTTGGTTTGACCATTGATGTCCACGAAACCAACTAAAAATTCAACAAAAGCAAGTGCACCTACCAATTAATAGTATAGGCACGATGAACAAAGATATCGTTCCCACAAAGACTAAAAGTTCTAGTAATTGCCGTCTTTCTATTATTTAACCTATAAATTTGAGTGAATGATTAAAACTAAAATTAACTAAATTAATTAACTACGAATGTGACAAAGAACAAATCAGGAAAATAACTGATTAACAAGCAAGAAGCGAAACAATACCCAGGAAAGAATTCACCTAGACTTCATTTATTTCTATCAATCTAAATTACGCAATTTCTTTACTTAGTATCTTGATCCATAAAAATCCTTAAATTATGCTAATATCTCTCTTCAAGAAGAAGACCAACTGACTCTAAGTTGATTAATTGAATTTTCTTTCTAATTAAAACCCCTATTATCACATTAACTCGATTTATGGATTCCCCTATTAGATTTGACTCTAATCTGGTAGATTTATGTCATCCTATTTCTAGGATTGCATGCAACTCCACTTAATTATGCCAGATCTACTCTTAAACAGGGTCTATTCTTCTAATTTAAGCACATCAAACATGTATCAATAATCTATAAATATCAAATAAATAAATAATCACACCTAATTGAGAACAAGACTTAAGTATTTATTGCGTAAAATAAAAGAAAATGATAGAATCCATCATAGGGTTCATCTCCCTTAGGTATTTAGAAAATTAGTTCATGCTTGCAAATAAAAACATCCAAGATACAATATAACCATAAGAAACAAAGAAACTCATTATAATCTCCAAAGGAATCAAAATGGAATCTTCAATCTTGATGGAAATCTACTTCAGAATCCACTTCAGTGGTGTTTTTTGAGTTGTTTTCTTGAATATTGTATGATGATTCACTCCCATCTTCTTATTTTTGTCATATACAGGTCTTAAAATGCCCGAAAACCCCTAAAAATCACTTTTTTTTACTGTTCAGAATGTAATTCGAGAAATTGACACGACTTGCCACATGGCCGTATGACATCCCGTATGGCTCACAAGGTCGTGTGTTGAAGTCGTGTGGAATGGTCTAACCCGTGTTGCCCTTGTACCTTGCTCTAGTTTTTCATTTTTCGCTCATTTCGCTCCCAAAATGCTTTCCTAAGTATAAAACATGATTTTAAAGGATTAGGAGCATAAAATTCACCATTAACATCGAATAATCACCCAAAAACACATTAAGAATGATGCTAAAACATGTTGCTTTTAGAACCTATCAATCGTCCCCCTCAAGTCCATATCACCATGAATCCTGGTGACGTGCGGACGACCTATGGGTACCCTACGTAGCCTCTAGTCTGGAAGCAACTCGAATGTAGATGGAGGCATTTCCCATATCAACACATTCCGTAGTAGGGGGAACTCATTTTCTTAAATACACAATGTGCATTCCAACAAGTACAACTCATTGATATATTATTCAAAATCGACATTGGCCTATGAACATGCCGCAATGACGTGTGCACACAGGTACCGAAGGGTCTAGAACCTCTAGCACTCACACCGCCTATTTCGGGGATTAACTCTATAGGACCTAGTCGGAATACCCGCTCGATGACCTATAGAGTTTGCCACTCAAAAAGTTTCTAAGTTCCGGGAATATAGTACTACATTGATCAACCTCGCTCTCTGGTCATTGACCTCTATTGCCTTTTTAACCTCCTCAACGTTTATGTGTCTTGCCTCCATCTGCTTTACTTGTTTTAGCCCCATTCTTGCCATCAAGGTTGCAAACCTGTAGAACGTAGCTGAGAAAGAAACTGAAATTGGCAATTGATGTGTACCCTTCAAGACGGAGTTAATTGCCTGATTTCAGGCCTATGGATATGATGAACTTACACTACCTCAAGGTCTAATATCAAGGTCAAAGGCTAAGAAAATCAAACCAAGATTCGATCAAAGATAATATGTGAGGATTAATCTTTTCAAGGAAAGGGGGAATGATACTTGCATGGAATTGATGAAATTTATTAAAGTCAATTCAATCAAGCTGCTAATTTTCAAGTTGAAAAGATTAGTCAACTTGCGACAAATTTTTGGATTGGATCCAGACATTTATGGGTTTAGATCTCTACATAGAATTTGAAGAGCTATCTCTTAGCTTCGCAATGCACTTTTCGTGAAGACTGCGTGAGTAGAATTTTTGGATAGGATTATTACGAAAATTACAAGTTTTGGACTTTTAATTCGAGTTTAAGTCATATTGGGTTCGATTTTTAGGTTTAATTTTTATTATATATAAGCCCAATATTATATTTATTAGCTCTTATTATTTCATTATTTATTCTGAATTTTTGATATTTTTAAGTATTTGAAGTTATTTAAGAGTTTTATTTCAACAAGAAAGTTTAGTTTTAAAATTACTTATTGTTTAGGTTAATTAGAGTTTTAGTATACTTAAGATTTTTATTTGGATTTACTTAGCCAACCTATATAAATCTCTCTTCATTGTACACAATCAATAATCAATTCATTCATTATTCACTTTGAGTTAATAAAATTCTCTTTGTGTTTTCTTTTTAAGAATTTCTCTTGAATTTTCTTTTAGAAGAGTTTAAAAAATCTTTTCAGATTGTGGGGATCATCTTCAAGCTTTTTCTTGCCAAGTTTTCTTTCTTACAGGAGAAATTAGAGCTGTTTTAAGGGGGTTGTAGATTCATCTTGTTTCCAAGGCTCATTAGGACTTATACAGGTCACTTTTCGTCTTTTCCATCTATCTTTTTTATCCCGTTTTGTTTTTCTTTAATTATTCAAATATTTGATTTTTTTTCTAGCTTAAT
Source organism: Gossypium gossypioides (assembly GCA_013467495.1). Taxonomy (NCBI): domain Eukaryota; kingdom Viridiplantae; phylum Streptophyta; class Magnoliopsida; order Malvales; family Malvaceae; genus Gossypium; species Gossypium gossypioides. The sequence goes on along the minus strand of CM025143.1, from coordinate 6,047,779 downwards.
TATCAATTTTAATTGATTCTTTTAATTTATTTTATTTATCTTGGATTTATGTGTGTTTCAAGTTGCGTCAAAATTCAATTTTCTTTCCGATCATCTAGAACCCTAAGTTAAATTAGCAACTTGGACAAACTTATGATCCTCTTCCGCACCCATTTTATATCACCGCCTCTATGAGGTTGGTGATAATATGACCATATCGAGACCCATCATCGAAATTTTGAGCCCATTGCCATGACTGCATGCTACCAAAACACTCCTGTAATGTACGATTTTTTGACCATCCATATCAGCCTGAAGCCTCACCAGCCTCTATCTGAAACGGTGTTGTTCAAGCTCATACCCTGAGTATGTATTCCAGTATGACATGTTACCTTCTTTTTAGTTTCTAAAAGTATTCAAAATATTTATTTTTAAAAAAAGAAGAAGATGAAATCGATAATTACCCATGTTCATGACTTGTTTATGTCAGTCTGCATTCTTGAAGTCCCTGTGGAAGTTAACCACAATGTGGTGGAGGCATAAATGGATCTCCTTGGAAGACCAGAATGCCTAATCATGACAATTAACCCTTTAGATCTATCAGAAATAATGCAAATGTTGTATTTTCTAACAACATGCCTCCACAAGTTCGTTAAGAAAAATTGTCATGATTCCATGTTCTAGGACTCTACGATGGAAAATGCAATCAATAGTATGTTCTAATTACCCTCTTGTGCAACTAAAATTAGGAGGATATGTGTATATTTACTATATATCCAAGTCCCATCAACCTGCACAAGCTACTTGCAGTGGGGAAAGACTCTAATGCATGGATCAAATGTCTAGAACAAGCGGTGAAAAATTATTCTCCCCGGTAGTAATTTGTCGTCCAGGCCGTAAGAAGGCAGCGTCTGCAAGTCAGCCACAATACTTGGGACGTACTCTTACTTCACGGCTAAAACCCTTAAAATTCGTTGTACGAAGCATCCCAATCTATGTACTACTCCATGGCCATCTGTTTAGCCCAACATGCTTTCCTGTACGACACTCTATACTGAAACCAGCCTTGCATGTCAACAATGAGGTCTAATACAAGAATGGTTGGCATGCCTTTCACCAGCTACATGATACAGTTACATATTATTTTCGTATCAAGTGTGAGATGGTCTTGTGTCATATTACAACAGTGCATGTGTAAGGTCGTTTAAATTTTAAAATTTCCCACAATTGCGACCTCTTGATAAATGTAGCTCATACTCATCAGTTGCACCCTTTTGTAGACCTCCAACTCTCCCAACATATAATGTCGATGTAGATTTAATGATTTTGTAGTCCATCGACACCTTCATCCTACACCGTTTGATGAAAAATATGCAGTCCTCTTTGTTCGTGAATTATTAGCCTACGTACAACTCTTCCAATTCAGAATTTGCCACTAACTAGTGAGAATGTATTATATCTAGGTATTTAAGGAACTCAGATGCATGCACCGCACGGGACCTACACTCAACATGTGGGCCCTAAGATCACTGCGTATGATAATGCGATGACTTGGGTTCCCGACTGAAGGGGTGTATAAATTTTTACCCTCGTTCGCGCCTTCATCATTGATATCATTCGAGATGTCATCTAGATTGGGGTCACTGAAATCTGCACCCTCGTGAATGACCATCATTATCAGGTCCTTTTTCACCTTTGCATCGGTACCAATCACCACTGGATGTATTTATAAACAGGGATCCAGATTAGGGTTGTTATACGCAATCAGACCATGGTTTGGATTTTAGTCCATACCGATGTCCCTCTATAACCATACTATTCTGCCCATCCAACATTCAAATCAAAGTTAAACCCGTGTACAAACGATTGCCTATCAACAGACGCTTTCAAAACCTCCGTACACAGGTCTTCAACTCCATATTGTTGACTTAATGGAATGACATTTAGAATAGGCTCCACATCTTCTAACTCAGCAAACAACTGAACTAGTTCAACGCAATAAAGTGCGATTATTGTCTCCACATCTTCATTATCTACAAGTTCCATCTTGGTAAATTTGATAGGATTTGACGAAACTGGAAATTTTTAGAATAGTTTGGACATCCTCCTCTCACAATGTCGAACTATTTTAGCACTAATCTTTTGTTTCAGTTCTTCGAGTTTTACATTCTTATTAAACTCTATTCCTATCTTTTGGCGAGATTCAAATATACAACCAACTGTTGTTTGTAAAATTACCCCTCGAAGAAATGAACATATACGAAGAATTGGTTATTCATTTTCGATACAATATTTGTAAAATAAATAAAAAATAAAAAATAGCTTTTATTTTTAAAAAATAGTAGCTCATACTAAAAATTATAATTACATACAAATAAGTACAAACTAACCTTATAAATTCAAACTTGATCTTCAAAAAACCTGCACAAATCTTTCTTCTTTTTCTCTGTTTACTCCTCTTCTACTAAACACAATTCTTCTTTCTTTTTCTTTTCCTTTCTCTTTTACACATAAAACAAAAATTTCAACAAAAACCAAACATTCAAAAGATACAATTTTTTGGCCAAGGGGGGTTATATATTTTGGGTGGTACTGCCTGACAGTATGGTGGGACCACCGGTGCCACCTGACACGTCAGTGACACCACTAATAAATTTATTTTTTCGGTCTCCTTTTTTCTCTTCATAACTATTTTTTTTCGAAAAACACTGGTGCCACCTGACACACCGGTGATAGCCGTTAAATTCTTTTTCCTAACACTCTACCACCGATGCCGCTTGACAGCGTGGTAACACCAATTAAAAAATTATTTTTTAAAATCATTGGTGCCGCCTGACACATCAGCGACACCCATTAAAAAATATTTTCCCTTTTTTTCTCCACCGTAAATACCTGTATTATTCATTGGTATTTCAAAAAATACATACGGGTCAAGACGCATTAACTTCCACTGTAATAAACGTGTCATTTTCGTATATAATTTTTCCTCTAGATCATTTTTCTAATTAATTAATATTTTAGGGTTATTTATATAAAAATCCCCTTTATTGATACAATTTATGGTTTTCATCTCAATCATTTAATCAAGGTAAAAATAAATTTTTTTTCAAAATAATTAATATAAACATGTTA
>CM025143.1:6032153-6043886 GCA_013467495.1 Gossypium gossypioides | reverse complement strand
TTTTGTTGTTGTTGTTGTCTTTGTCACTTAGCTTCTTCAATGCTTTGTCTCTTGATCAGCATCCACCACATAAAATAGCTGGCTTGGCTACCTCCTAACTTCCCAACCTTATTTTTAATTCATGCCTATTGAATTGAGTACTAAGGTTTTGCTTAGTAAAAAAAAAAATTGAAAAGTGGAAAATTCGAACGATGGATAATATAAATTTCTTTTTATAGGTGTGGTTGGTAAGAAACATGAAAAAATAAAAGTAAAAATTATTTTTCTGTTCCTTTATTATTTGGAAGAGCTGAAAAGTGAAAAGAAAAAAAAACAAAACAATTGAAAAACGTATAATTTGAATTAACATACACTTCTCTCTCGTTTTCTTTGATCTCCTCATTCCAATTTGGAAAAAGCATCCGCCAAGCGTGTATGTATTTGCCAGTGATTAATATATATGAACAACTGCTCTGGAATAAGTGTATATCTGAGGGGATGGTCTATGTGAAGTGGGCTCCAAAGGTATATTCTTTGAAATAGTAATTTTGTGGTTAAGTGAAAGAAGAGATTAATTAAATGTATGGAAAGATCCTAAGGTGATTTGTTAAGAGAGAAGTGGTAAGTTAAGAGTATGGTAATTGGAGAGTATGAGTAAGCCAAAACTATAATAGTATCCGCCCGATACAGAAGTAAGTGGTTCAAAAGGATAGATGACGCATCAATGTTTTATGAATATAATAAAGTATCCATCAAGGTATTTTTGTAGTAAAGCTCACTAAGTTCTCTTGAACTTACAATGTCTGTTATTGTTTTAGGTATTATGGTAAGAGATTACACTAGGAGGATACGCCAGGAGTGCGCCAGGGTAGCGACGAAGTGGGTTGTTATGCATACAGTAGAAAAGTGGCATAGATTAAGGTTACGCCCTAAGAGTCTATCTTTAACAAACTTTTATACTTTAATGAGTTGTAACAAGTTTGGTGTAAAAATTTATATTTAATACTTTCCATTGTTTTTAAATATTAAGCCTCTTAATTAAATTAATAAGTAAAATATTTTAAGTGAGGGTTGTTTGTCAATTGTTTGATATTTTATTAAGTATAATGTGTAGTAACACCTAATATTCAGACCCGACGAATTGGGTCGGGTTGACGGCGTTACATAGTAGGCATGGATTTTATTCACATGCTTATCAGAACATAAAATAACAGAACAATAGCCATGTTTCATCATAATATCAAATTTTTTTAATCACAAATTTCCATATGATCACAAATCATGAGAGTTAGGTCAATTATACAATTTCATCCAACATAATACAACACTCAAACATATTAGTGACATTATGGGTTTAATGGATCATAATTACTTACATGGTAATAAGCCATTTAAGGAATTTGTCTATCACCATGTATACTCATAGTTCATAATTAATCACATTTCAGTGTATGTTATAATATATAATATTCATAAATAAGTAATCATTTAATAAATTATTAATCAGACTTTATTTGGTTAAACCCACACATGACGATTTGGCTTGACACTAGATCTATGCTCCAAACTTTAGTGATCACAAAACTAGGTAGATCTCGCCTGTTCTGGTTAAACAACAATGGTATGATACCAAGGAATCATACATTAGTTTCAACCTTGAACCAATTTATTTATTCTTAAGAATCGAATAAGGAATTCACTCAAATTACCTTTCTTCAAGACAATCCAATTGATTCACTATAGGTTAAGGGGATCTGAATGGTCCAAATTAAGTCCTTCAATAAAATCATGTAATATTAGTCCCTAAAATTGGATACCATAAGAAAAAAAATAGATTGATAATAGCTTTACCAATCAATACTTACGTTAATACAGTTGGGTTAGAAAGATCAATGATTTACCAGAGTCTCAATTTGATGAAGGAGTAGAGGTTAAGGAATAATCAACATCAAAATAGAAGAATGAGTATAAGATTTTATTAATAGTTTAAGAAAAATAAGAGAAGAGGGATAGAAATTTGGTTATGACCAGAGAGTTGAAGAGAAAATGAAAAATGGAAAAAAAAATAGTGGCTAACGGCAGTGGTGATGCGGTGATGCAATGGCGGTAAAAGAGGTCCAGCGGTGGAAACGAGAGTGGGAGAAGGATGGGCAGAGATGAAGTGGTGGTGTTTAGGTTGGATGATGGTGATTAACGGTGGAGGAATGGAGGCCAAAATAAAAAATAATGGTGGTTTAAGGTAGTGTAAAAGGGGATGAAGAGAGAAAAGAGAGGAAAGAGAAAAAGAATAAAAACAAAAGTTACTTTTGTTTGTCTAGGTGTATTGGACGACAAGGTTAAAGGGGGGAGAGAAAAATAGAAATGAGTAGCTTAAGGAGAAGTAAAGGAAGCTGGGGGAACAATGGGAGCAAAAAGTGGGCTAAAGAAGGAAATGAGAGCAACCTAAGGGAGGAAAGAATCACTCCCATATGGCAACTAATGGGGATGGCTAAAGGGGTGTTGACCAAGAATTTTAATGCAAATTTTTTTAAAAAATATATGAGGGAGTGGGGAATTGAACATAGGACCTAGGGGGGATTAATTGTACTCTTAACCACTAGATTAGATTAGTTCCTTGATCATGAGCTAACAGAATTTAAATAAAGATATGGAGAGTGACACTACAACTATCTAGTGCATCTCGAGTACCCATCTAGAAAATAATAATACCCGTGAGTCGATCCAACATCTGGTCCATGAATGGTAGTAGAAAATGGTCCTTCCTGGTTGCCTTGTTTAACTTTTTATAATCTATACAAAATTTCCAACCCCTGACCGTTCTTGTCAGGATTAGCTCGTTATTCTCGTTTTCCACCACTGTAATTTCACCTTTCTTTGGTACATACTGTACCAGACTCACTCATAAACTATCCGAGATGGGATAAATAATTTCCGCATCTAACCACTTGATTATTTCCTTCCGGACTACCTCCTTAATGATCGGGTTAGGTCTCCTCTGCCCATAAATTATGGCTTTCTCACCTTCCTCTAATAGAATCTTATGCATGTAGAGACTTATTCCTCGGATGTCAACTATAGTTCAACTGGTCACATTTCTCTCCTGGCTTTTGGTTAAATTTGCTGAAATAATAATAGGCAAAGTAGATGAGTCACCTAAATAAACATATTTTAAATGAGAAGGTAGTACCTTTAGTTCCAATTTGGGTAGTTCCTCAGTTGATGCCTTAGGTTGTGTGTATTCCTAAGACTCTAGCTCTAATGATTCGAATTGAGCTTATGAAGCATAACCCTTCGAATTGTCTTTCAACAGATCCATATGTTCTTCAACTTCTTCATCATCTGGAGGGTTAGACACTGAGACATGCTCTAATGGGTCATCTACATAATTAAGCTCCCATTTTGTAGAGACTAAAGACTCTAATTTCGATATCGAAGAACATTTCTCAATTGTATCAGGAAATTTCATAGCTTTGAAAACATTAAAAGTCACTTGGTCATCTTGAACTCATATAGTGATTTTACCTTTTTGCACATCAATTAATGTTCTCTCAGTTACTAAGAAAGGTCTTCTCAGGATGATTGGCCCTCCTTATCTGTTACAAAATCTCAAATGATAAAGTTAGCAGGAAAAATGAATTTATCTAGATGTACCAAAACATCCTTAATATTCCTTTCAGGTGTGCTAAAGATCGATCTGCTAGTTGAAGTGTTACGGTTGTTGGTCTAACTTCACTTATACCCAACTTCTTGAAAATAAACATGGGCATTAAGTTGATGCTCGCTCCTAGATCACATAAGGCTTTACCATAATAAGATTCTTCGATATTGTAGGGTATGGTAAAACACCCTGGATCTTTCATCTTTGGGGGTAGCTTGTTCTATAAGAATGCATTGCACTCCTCCGTCAATGTTATGGTCCTAAATTCCCTAAGTATTCTATTTTTGGACAAGATTTCCTTCATGAACTTGACATAGTTTAGCATTTGTTCTAAGGCTTCCACTAATGGGATATTGATATGAAGCTTCTTAAGAACATCCAAAAATTTCTTAAATTGCATCTCCTTCTTCTGCTGCTTAAGCCTTTGTGGATATGGAGGTGGTAGAACCCTGGCTTGAATTAGACAGCTCTTCCGAGTTAATGTTTCTACATCTAAAAATTGTGTTAGTTTATCAAAATTGACTAGTTTCGAGTTTACCTCATTAGATTTTTCAGGATTTGGCTTCTGAGGATCGAAATTTTCAACTCTCGGTTGATCTTCCTCCTTATCTTAAGCATTAGTAGGCTTATATTCAATCTCAACCACCTTAGGCTCTAATGTCTCCCCACTTTGTAAAGTGACCACTTTGCAATGTTCTTTGCCTGAAAATCTTAGATTTTCGATATCGCTGGGAAAATCCCATTGGGGTCTATTCTGTAGTTCAGTAGCTAGTTGACCCATTTAATTCTCCAAATTTCCTAAAGTGGCGTCATTCTTTATCATATACACCTTCAACAAGTTCTCCAAACTATTGGAAGGTTCATCTTGTGGTGGGCCTATTGAAGCCGATTAAGATTGCCCAGTGGAAGTGGGAGTGTGTGACTATAGAATTCGTTAGTAGGTTACCCTTGACACCCACAAAGAAGGATTCAATCTGGGTGATTGTGGACAGACTGGCTAAGTTGGCTTATTTCTTACCTGTTCGTACGGACTATTCACTACAGAAGTTGGCTAAGTTGTACATTTTTTAGATTGTGAGACTGCATGAGGTGCCAGTTTCAATCATTTCTAATCGTGGTCCTTATTTTACGTCTCAATTTTAGAAGAAACTGCATGAAGCACTAGGTACTAGACTAGATTTTAGTACAACTTTCCATCTGTAGAAAGATAGTTAATCGGAGTAGGTAATTCAAATTCTAGAGGACATGTTGAGGGGCTGTATTATTGACTTTAGAGGTAGTTAGGAGGAACACTTGCCTTTGGTTGAATTTGTGTACAATAACAGTCGAGCTACAGATGGCACCTTATAAGGTATTGTATTGTTGTGAAAACCGGACACCACTGTGCTGGACTGAATTGGGGAAAAGGAAAGTCTTGGGTCTCGAGCTGGTACATGAGTCTGAGGAGAAAATTAGACTGATACAAGACAGACTAAAAACAAATTTAGATAGATAGAAGTCATATGCAAATTTGAAGAGGAAGGATATAGAATATAGTATGGGCGATCAGGTTTTTCTGAAAGTGTCACCATGGAGGAAAGTATTGAGGTTTGGACGGAAGAGTAAGTTGAACCTGAGGTTTATTAGGTCGTATAGGATCATTAAGAGGATTGGGCCAGTAGTATATCAATTGGAGTTACCTCCTGAGCTCAACCATATACATGATGTGTTCCATGTTTCTAGGCTACAGAGATACTGATCTGACCCATCATATGTTGTTCTGGTTGAAGAGATAGAGGTGCGACCGGATTTGTCTTATGACAAGGAGCCTGTAAAAATTCTGGATTGAGAGGAAAATATTCTAAAGAGGAAGTGAATATCGTTGGTTAATGTATTATGGTGTAATCATGGCACTAAAGAGGCTACATGGGAGTCGAAAGACTCAATGCAGCGATAGTACCCTCATTTATTCGGATCAGGTAAATTTCGAGGACGAAATTTCTTTTAAGGAGGGGAGAGTTGTCATGCCTCAAAGTGTGGGTAAAATTTTTTTAGAATTAATGTAACACCCAAACCCAGCCCAATTATTGGATCTAAGTATGATGTGTCACAACTTAAAAACCAAATAAATTTAATAAAAGTACTCGAAATTTTTAAAGCTTTGTGGTTAATAAAAGGCCACTCCATTTCGGCAAAATACCCACGCCCAAGTTCCATAGCTTTGGGTCCGCTATCCCGATCATGATTTTCCTACCCTCAGAGGGAAAGGTCTTTCCCTTTTGGGCGGTTGTGGGCGAGGAGGGATTCGAACCCCCGACACTGTGGTTCGTAGCCATGTGCTCTAATCTTCTAAGCTACAGGCCCCACCTCGTCTCCACTGGATCTGTTCCTAAGAGTACTCTAAAAAAAAGAACCTTTCCTCTCCTCAGCCATTTCAGGTTAAGAAGATGTGAAAGTGCCTTTCTCTCTATAAGAACGATGCGTTCTGAGGTGTGAAGTGGGAGAGAGAGGATTTCATAATTGGGGTTTTGAATAAGACGACCTTTTCATTTTTCATTCTTATTACTTTTTCATATACCCCAAGTTTGGTGTAATTCCCAATATAACAATAACAAAACAATTGAATCAATTATACACCAGTAAAGCAATTTCAGGCAAACATTTGGCAGAAGCCTTATAAAAGTTGACAGAGTTATATAAATTGCAAGATGGATTATTTACCATAAAAAAGTTTCAAATGCATCATTAGCAATTAAACATCATTCAAAATAGTTTGACGTACACGCCTAAAAGATAATCTAATAATCCATAGTCAATAAGATTTAACATATATTTTAGGAGTTTATAAAATATATTAGAAAATAGTGTTTTAGTGAAAGACATAAATTACTACAAATTTGGTTACAAACAGATATATACGCCACCCTTCCAAAAGGTCATGCATGATACATAAATAGAAACGTGGCTCACTACCAACAGTAACTCTAGCGTAGTCCCCTCCTATAAATACTATTTCTTCAATCAACACGTCTGAGAAGGAAAAATTAATAGAGTAAGTTCAAACGAACTTAGTGAGTTCCATTTATAAAGATAACACAAATAATATACAGGGATACTACTGGTAGGCAAACATTAGTACTTGTAATGATACTTAACCTTTTGGAGAAGTTTAGACATACTAAACATAATACGCCTAATGGCATTCACAGTTCTTAGACGAACTTTATCTGTCAACTTAACACGACTCATGGGCACACTATTCACCTATTTAACCATAACTTAACACAATCTACACGTTTTACATATGTCCTATACTCGTTCCAGTCACAAAACTAGAATTCAAAATTAGAATCATATCAATTAGTCGTATTCATATGCATATACTCCACCCCTTAACTCCTCATATCATTTATGTTTAGCTGAACATGTTTTCAGTCTGGTTTGCAATATAACTGCCTTACCAGAGGCATCACAAACATATCTCATTCTCCGTCATCACATATCACCTTTCACATATAGATGGTACTGGGTTTGTGCAGTAAGGAGGGTATTTTACATTGAAACATGGACTGACCATATTCACGCTGACAATACTGGTTTAACACCACAAAACTAAACACCACACATTACGCTATTGAGAGGGAACACTTACCTTACACAATTTATACAACAAGAGGATTTATAGCACACGGAAGTAAGAAGGAACTCATTAGAAAGTCTACTACAGTAATCTACTCAGCATGTCCCATGCTTTTATTACTTGGACCTTTGTTAGCTTTTTGAGCTAAAAGAGAGACAAATATATCTATCAGATTACTAAACTACTGAAATTTAACATGCATACATAAATCGGTAGCATGCAACCTAGAATCAAGAAGTTTCCTTCCTCACAAGCAGTTCTAAAACCTATGCATGTTTTACTGTAAATATGTAAATTCCTTCAATAATAACTTAAGGGTTTACTAGAAATCACCAGTAAATTAGTACTAACAATGGCATTAGCTAGATAGTGGAAACTCCTTGTTAACGATTCCAACTTAGAAATTTCTTAAGATTTAGTGAAGAACACAAGGAAAAAGAAGAAGAAGAAGAAGAAAAGCAAACGCATAAAAACATGTTATGTAGATATCTTTATATAGCAAAGACATCTAGGAACAAAACTTAGTGGAAGTCAGGGGATCCCACGACCACTCTAAAAGTTCGAGAAAAAAATAATTAAAAATCTAATCATCTACAGTACCCTAGTTTAGTTCTAACTAGGTCTCAACTAAACTCCAACTTTACTAACCGAGCCATTGTAAAATATATTAAACACAGAAACAAATCTGTCGACCTGTGAATTAACGAGTTCGCCAAAAACATTTGGGTTGGCGGATACCTTAACAGAAGAGTCTGCCAATCCCTAAAGTTTGCCAAAACTTAAAGTTTGCCAGATGGAAAATCCCACAGAATACACCACACAGTAAAAAAAAAAGACTTCATTAACTTACTCATTTTCTACCCTTGACTTAACCTATTTATACTCTAAACAGTAACTTTGATATGGTCACTGTCCGGGGGGTTGTTACAATTAAATTCTTAAATGTCAAATTTATTTTATTTTTTAGGTTTAGTGATGTAATTGAGCCTCTTTTTTAAGCTGTCTCTTAGGACCTTCTAAAAGCCTATTTTCCCCTCATAATTTATTTCCAATGTGTCACATATTCTAGGAATAAAAACCCTAGGGTGCTGTTGACCCTAGATATATATATACATACTATTCTTGGTCAGCCACCCTTTTCTTTTATTTCCTAGTTTTGTGCCGCCCAAACCCTAACATTTTTCAGCTCATCACCACTATTCTTTCTAACTTCACTCACCACCTTTCATCTTTTCTTCTCATCACTTTTCTTTTCCTAATTTCCCTTATGTTGTCCCCCTCTTCCCCTTCTCTTCTTTTCTTTCTTCCTTTTCACTGCTCATTGCACCCTTGAATCATTCAAACGCTCTTAGTTTTTCCCTTGCCACGGCTGCCTCCACCACTTTTTGGGCTGCCATTTCTCCCTCTTTCCCCCTTATCACTGTCTTACTTTTTGTACCCCGATCAAAACCGTTGGATTTTTCACACCTTGAGTTGCCAATCTTCTCATTTGGCAAACCATATAGATTGTCTATATCCTGTAGATACTTAAGGCTACCGGCGATTAATTCGTTCCCAATTGCATGAGTTGGTAAGTGTAAATCATTTATTTACAATGGGATTCAGATTTGAGTACACAAATGGTGTGTACAATCTATTTCATTTTCGTATTGATTCAACAAATTATTTTTAATCCTGAATCTGGTTAGTGCCAATTACAAACTTGAACGATTGGTGTGTGTATGTTGTTTAAGGGACAGATCTGGGAGAGTCAGATTAGATATGATTAAGATGGGTGTCGCACGACTTGGAGAGAAAGTGTGTGTCTTGACTAGTTTTTGCGTGTGTGTGTTGTCATTTGAGCAAATGTGTATGTGCCTCCCTTGCAAATTTGATTACTGATTTTAATCTTGATGAAGATTAAATTATTCTAATGGTTTCAGGTTTGCTAAGTAACCTCATATCTGATCTGAAAATAAGCCTTGATCCGATACTGAAAAACGAATGATTTAATTTAGTGGGTAACAACACCATGTATGGTAGATCTGATGGTAGTATGATGTTATTTTCTGATTTGATTATGTTGATTATGTGGTGACAAATTCCCTGTGTTAGTTCTGCAATTATTATCGATGCATGCCTATTACTACTATTAAAATTACAAACCACCACTAATTGCTTGAAAGTTGCATGTTAATACTACTATCATTACTGTTTTATGATTTATAAAAGCATGGCATACTGTTGCATTGGGATTAGGATATTGAAGGTGGAAGTATAGGCTTTAATTGCCGAATCGGTTCACCGATCGAATAAACTGTTAAACTGGCGGTTCATCCGCATATTATTATTGTGGTATGTAGAGATGGATGAGTTCTGGGGAACTCTTACAGTGGAGTTTAGCGAATGGTTGGGGTAGGAATTACGTACTATTATTCATGCATACTGTGTATCTATTGAAAATTTTCCATGAGATTGATAATATGTTTTCTGCAATTTGTATGTTATATTACTACTTAAGTGCCATTTGTTTTTGTGTTAAGACCACACTGAGCTTTATAGCTCATTTTTTGGTTTCCCATCTTTCCAGATAATTCACGAGGTTAGGACTCAAACTTGGCAATTGGAGCACTGTTATCGGATTTTATACAAAAGAATTTCAAACTCTATTTTATAAACTTTGTGATTTTTGCATTGTTTACAAACGAGCTGTGGTATGGACTTTCTATTTTTCATATGGGTGTTAATTTTGGTATCTACTTTATATGTTTTTGACAATAAACATGAATGTGGTTAAGGTTTTGAAGACATTATTTTAAATTATTCTTAAATGGTATAAATATGGATTTTTATCGGTTTTGGTAATTAAAATTAAATAAATGAGACAATTAAAACAAACTAATGTTTTCTTGAAACAGTTTAGATTTTAATCATGATTTTGAAACTAAAACAATTTTTTTTTCTAAAAGAGATTCTTACCAATTCTATAAAGAGTTTAAATAAAGATATATACTGAAATCTTACAATAACGTTTTATTTAATGCCTTTTAAACAAGAGATGATTTCTTCTAAGAAACTTGAGGCTTTTACTACTTAACTCTTTTTACTAAACTTTAATGTTTTACTTAGTCATCTTGGTGACTAATGTAACTTTTATGATTCGACCATAACATCTGGGCTGAGTTGGAGAGGTTACAAAATCAAGCCTTTAATCACATGAATTCATTCTCAACTTGCTTGGATTTTCCATTAATCATTATTTCCTCATTTTCTCATAAACAAGATTATAACAAAAAAATTAGCATCCAAGCTTTCTTATAGCAACCCATAAAAATATCAAATTAAGAAAGGTGGAAAACATCATTAATTACCTTATTGAAGATTTCTCTCTTACTTTTAACTTTTTCTCTCAAGAACCTACGAAAAACCTTATTGAAAATGGAGAGATTTATGGTGGAAATGAGTTTAGGAGATTTTAGCAAAAAATCAAGGTGGGTGATGAGATTTTTGCATTAATTAGAATAAAATTTAAGGAAGAAATGAAAAAAGGAAGAAAGTTTCTATGGAAGAAGGTGAACGATTGGAACAAGGCTAAAAGGAGGTTGATTCTCCTTTTTTTTTTTTTTGAATACCAAAAGCTTGGTAAAATTTCAAATAAAATAAAATGTTTGGTCCACATTCCACATCCTTAAAATAATATATCCAATTTAAAATTCTTGAGAGATGACCAAAATACCATTATGTGGTAAAATTACCATTTTGCCTCTTTTTTGTCTCTTAGCATAGTTTCTTCACAAAATTTAGTACTTATTAAAATAAAATCTTATAATTCACATTTAAAACTTAATATAAACCCATGGGTGGTGAAAGTTACACTTTTACCCTTCTCTCTGTAGAAATAGGAGATTTTACAATTTAGTTTATGTACTTTCAAATCTTTCCAATTCGGTCCAAAAAGTTATCTTCATCACACCAATATATATTCCAACTTATTATTATGCCAAATAATCAATAATAACTTACATTTCTCATTTTGGTCAAATTTGCACATTCTTCCTCAAACTTTTTAGAATTTGCAATTGGGTCCTTTTTTACCACATTTTCACATCCACAATACCTTTCATTCATTCCCATATCCAATATCAATTTTACTATCATAAAATTTCTTTATCTGACTCATGTTCCAATTTCCTTGAAATTTTATTTACAACCGTGCCATGTATTATATCAAAATTTTGGGGCATTACAAAAATTCTTGTATTTTTATAGTTAGCTTATAGTAGCATGTACTAGTGATTCCAGTAGTATGAATATATATATAAGTTTCATGCTTCTTGAGTCTTATGGATGGATGTTGTATTGATCTTATTTTGAGACATTAATTTGGTAGCCCTGAACCTTAAATGATGTTGTAAGTAATATTGAAATACATGCTATTCCTCTTTGCACTACACCAAAACAGGCTTTTAGTGGCGCTTTTTTAGGCCTTTCGCGGCGC
>CM025143.1:6001243-6015487 GCA_013467495.1 Gossypium gossypioides | reverse complement strand
ATTTTTGGTTTGTAACTGGACATTTTGGACATTTAATCATTATTTTGGTTTTTATTATTTATATCGGGCAGTGCTATATTGGGCCATTACATCTTCATTTAACCCTTCCTCAAATCTCTTACACGTGGCGGTCTTGGTTGGGATGCATTCCCGAACATATTTACTCAGCCTGACAAACTCCCGCTTGTACTCTGACACATACATATGGCCCTGTTTGAGTTCAAGAAATTATTTATGTTTCTGATCCAAAAATCTCTGACTAATGTATTTCATTCGGAACTTGGTTTGGAAGAATTGCCAGATGATCTGCTCTCTCGGCACTACAGAAATCAACGTGTTCCACCATTGGTAAGTCGAATCTTTCAATAAGGATACCACACACTTGACACACTCGGCCGGTGAACAAGACAATTCATCGAAAACCTTGATTGTATTCTCTAACCAGAATTCTGCTCTCTCGGGATCATCTTCAACAGTAGCTCTGAATTCCTCAGCCCCGTACTTATGTATCTTATCATCTGGTGGCTTACTAGTACGTAAAGGTTCTATACCTTGAGGAATAACGGGGACCAGTTGGGGAACAGGAGGGGGTAGAGGTTGTTGAACAGCCGGGTTTGTCAGTACGAACTTGGTAAATCATTCATTCATTATCTAGAAGAAGGCTTCCTTAGCCTCTCATTCTCGACCCTCAGATACGGGCCTTGTACCGCTCGATGCTACTCCATGAATGGAGGCTTGAGCGTTGCTTTCTACTTTATCGGAGTCATCTCGGTTGGATGTCATTGCTATAAGAAAACATGTTTTAAAACAGTTAGGAGATATCACACTATCACAGGTTATATAATGACATGTATAACTAGACTCATATATGCTATGTTCAGTCTGAGAATCGACTAAATCGTAGCTCTGATACCAATAAATATAAAACCCCTAACCCGTATCCATCGCCAAAACAGGGTTATAGAGTATTACTAGAGTTTTCAAATCAAACGAACATAAATTTCAAACATTTCAAATCATATCAATAATCATAGTAAAACCAATCCAAAACAAACATATTGTCCCTTAAATGAGCCCTCGTGGCCCTAAAAACACATTCGCAACAAGTACAGACTAAAACGAAAACTCAGTGAATTTTTCAAAAATTAGTGAAAATTTTTAACACTGCAAGGGTCACACGGCCAAAGGACACGCCCGTGTCTCAAGTTGTGTGGGCATTCGAAGTAGGGACACACAGCCATGTCCCAGCCCATGTTCGTGCCCGTGTAACTCACTAACTTAGGTCACACGGCCAAGCCACACGCCCGTGTGCCAGGCCATGTGCTTGGCCGTGTAATAGCCTAACTTGCAACCCTTTGAAAGCTATAGGAGACACATGACCGTGTCACCTAGCCGTGTGTCACACACGGTTGAGACACACGCCCGTGTAGACGAAAAATAGGTTATTTTCAAGCCATTTTTCTCATCCAAATTAGCATGTACCTACAAGCATATTTGCACACAATTACAAGCCATAACAAGACACCAAAATCATGCATACTCTAGATTCATACATATGGTATAATCACATACAACCAATATTCCCTTAGGCACCTCAAATGACAACATGTAAATATGTATAATCATGTACTCTATTTGACCAAAATACTCAACTAACATTTAGGCATATTTGTATAAATACATACCATTGAATTTACTAGCTAAAAACTTACCAAATGGTGCCAAATATACCATTCAACAAATAACATCAATAACCATATAAGACATTCAAAACAAAGTATCAATTCTCAACATTTCCAACAAATTACCAGCCATATATATAATATGCATATTTAAACCATAACTTCGTCTTCCATAATTTAAGCATATCAAGCCAAACATAATTCATATTAGGGCTATCATTTACATGCAAAACTAAGTTCATTTCATCACCAAAATGCTAGAGCACAAGCCAAACCAAAATTAAATAACTGAAAGTACCAAAAGAGCGGATGGATAGTGTGATATAGCTCTGACAAGCTTCCAACCCGAATGAGCTTCCGATTCAATATAAAACACAGAAGAATAACACATAGTAAGTATTTAAGCTTAGTAAGTTCGTATAACTTAAAACATAACTTACCATTTAATCACAAAATAGGTAAGATAAACATAGCATGTCCCAACATAATTTGGCCAAATGCCTAAGCACATATAAACTAACCATGTTAGCCATGTAAATACATATACAAACCAATAATCATGGATGAGCAGAACAATTGATTAAGTCACATATACATGTATTATCCAATTCAATTTTCTATATACCATGTAACAACATTTCCATATAATTCATATGTACCTCTATAATAGTCCATAATGAACCCTTACCATTTCATATCAGAATAATGCCCGTTAAACCATTAGAATACCGTTGGATACCCAGGATAGCTCACACCTAGTGTGCTAACTCATATAACTGTAATCCGTTAAATCTTGTACATGTATGCTCACACGAGCTATGAATCGGTATGCTTACATGAGCTGTGAAAATGGGCCTGTTCACACGAGCTGTGGGTCGGAACGTAGCTACACGATGCTGCTCACATGAGCTGTGGAGCATTCGCAACACATGCTGGACCTCAGCCATCGGTAGGACGTTTAAGACTAGCACCCGAATCATGTAAACCTTATGACATGTCATTTGTATCCTACAAATTCCTATTGTTCAAACGGTGCTCGGTAATAGTCATACGTCGTTGGATATGTAGCCGGTATGTACGTATAACAATTCAAAATACAAGTATAATTCAACGAAAATAGATATGCACGATTTAATTACACGAACTTACTTCGACGAGTATACGTAGATATAGAGGTGATTAATCTGAGACTTTCTCTTTGCTCTGATCTAAAGCCGTACGAGGTCTGTCTTGATATATACAGATAAATTTAACTCAATTCTATATATATTTCATTCAATTTATCCCAAAATCATAGTTTGGAAAAATTACTATTTTTCCCTTATACTTTTAAACTTTTTGCAACTTAGTCCCTAGCTTATAAAAATTAAAATTTATGCAATTTCACCACAACCCACTATGGCCAAATATCAATTAGGTCCCTAGCATGCCCTATATTTCATTTATTTCATAATTACACCATATAAAATTTTCTATTTTTCAATTTAATTCTTACTTGATAATTTCATCAAAAATTTCTTTAAAAAAGTTGCTTATTCAACAAAACTATCCATTTTTAATCATCAAACATCAAAACTCATGTATATTAATTAATGGTAAAACCCTAGTAGTTTAATAGTTTCACAAATTAGTGCCCAGGCTAGCTAGATTAAGCTACAACGATCTCGAAAACGTAAAAATCATTAAAAACGGGAAAAAAATCACTTACCTAAGGGAAATTTGAAGTTGCTGAAAACTAAAGCACAAAAATGGCTTCCTAAAACCTGACTTTCAGTTGTTGATGATGAATAAAAGATGATAGCATATTTTATTTCATTAGTTTTTATCATTATTTACCTATTTGCTAATTTAACCTTTAAAAACATTAAAATTAACACAAATGCCAAGCCATGTACATCCAATATCACTATTTATGATCTAATTACCATTTAAGGACTCATAGTTTAAGGTTCTATAGTTATTTGATACCTTTAGCTACTAGAACTCAACTTTTGCACTTTACGTGATTTACTCCTTTTTATCAAATTGAACATGTAAACGGTAAAATTTCTTAACGAAATTTTTATACGGTACTACTATCATGATAAAGGCAATAAAATAATAACAAAATTAATTTTTCAACTTTGGAATTTTGGTCCCAAAACCACTGTTCCGATTTCACTAAAAATGGGCTAGTACATTTAATGGTTTCGTTTTGGATTTGAATGTCCAATCCATGAGCTAAATCTTATTAGGTTGGAATTATTTGGGTGAATTTTTATTTTCTTTAATGCCCATGGTATGATTTTGAGTAGATTACTATTTCATTTAATTTGTGATTATTTTAAATGCATGTAGACATTCTCTAGAAATAGATGATTGTATGGTATGTTAGTAGATATGATTTAATTCTGAAAAGATTAAATAGATTGGATTATTATTGGTTGATACAAGCAACTATTCGAAAGAATATTTGCAGCACTCAAGACATAGAAGGTGCGATTTATACAGGGAAAGGAAAAACAGTGTTGATATCATTTTTGAGTTCTGTAGGCATACAAAAAAACTTAGAATGGGAACTCAAAGTCTAGCTTTCGAAACAAGCAACTACAGTAGTGAATCCCTGGGCAGTAGAATGATCAAGGTTTTTCCATGGCATTATTATGGTATAAGAATAAAGCCTGAGTAATTCCAACCTTTATCATTCAACAGTACAAATCTTCCTTTCTGATTCTGTGAGAATTGCCACAATATTTCAATTACCCTAGCATTTTTTCATTCATAATTGATTTTATTAATCCATTCATTAATTCTCTTTATCAATTTGTCATATGTTTCTTTTGCACAGTGTAATTAGTAAATTTCATAAGTAATAGCATAACCAATTATTTTAATCAATTTTGATCGCTGTGGAGACGATACTCACTCATCATTTTATTACTTGATTCGACGTGTACACTTGCACATTCGCATTATGCATTCACAAGCGACAAGTTTTTACCATCGTTGTTGGGATTGGTAAAGTTGGTGACAAATTTGGCGTGTTATTAGCTCTTTAAGTTTATTAGTTTAGCTTAATTAGTTGTTTTAATTTTTTTTTATTTTTTAGGATTTTTGTTGGTGCATGAGTAGAGATATTCTACAATTGAAGAGTATTCTTTTGATCTAGAAATTTAGAGAACCTTAAGAAGAAGGAGAAAAGAATTGCAAGAAATGAAAATAATTAGAAATGATCAGGTTAGATGAGAGCCATTACATCAAGATAGAAGGATGCTGATATTCCTCGAATATTAGATGACAGAGATAGATCCATCAAAGAACATGTAGTGTCGATCTTGGTTGATCTAAATCCAGGGATTATCAGGCCCCATATTCAAGCTCAACTTTTTGAGTTAAAATCGGTGATGTTTCAAATGCTACAAACTGTAAGGTAGTTTAGTGGATTGCCTACTAAGGATCCACGATTGCACTTAAGACTATTTTTGGAATTCTATGATTCATTCAAGCAGTAGGGTGCCCCTGGAGATGCCCTAAGGCTGAAGTTATTCCCTTATTCATTATGAGATCGTGCCAGAGCATGGTTGAATTTATTTTCGTCAGGTACGATGGCATCTTGGAATGAACTTTGTCAGAGGTTTTTGCTAAGATATAATCCTCCAAACATGAATGCCAAATTGAGGAACGATATTAAGTCCTTTCGGTAATATGAGGATGAAACATTATATGAAGCATGAGAGCAATTCAATGAGTTAATTAGAAAATGCCTAATGCATGGTTTTCAACATTGGACACAAATGGAAATGTTTTATAATGGATTGAATGCGCATACAAGGATGGTGGTTGACGCATCTGCCAATGAGACTTTTCAAGATAAATTATATAATGAGACATATGAAATTCTAGAGAGGATAGCAAATAACGATTATAAATACCCCACTACAAGTGTAGGGACTGGCAGAAGAGTTGTTGGAGTAATGGAACTTGATGCAATTACTTCACTAACAGCTCAGGTATCATTTTTAATGTATATGATTAAAACACTAAAAAGACCAATTGTAGTGCAGGAAATGAAAGCAGTTGAGTTAGTATGTGTTTATTGCGGAAAAGATCATGGTTTTGATGAATGCCCATCGAATCCAGCCTCAGTTTATTATAGGGGGAATTTTAATCGCAATGACAACAACCCATATTCCAACACATATAATATGGGGTGGAAGCAACATCCCAATTTCAGTTGGAGTAATCAAGGGGTGGGAAATTCTAGCAATGCTATTCGACAGAATGTTGTAAGTGCACCACTTGGATACAATCAACCCATGCCACAACAAAATGCTTAGCAAAATTCAGCTTCGAATTCTTCATCTATGGAAAATCTATTAAAGGAATACATAGGCAAGAAGGATGCTGTCATTGAAAGTTAAGCTGCACCTTTAAGAGCTTTAGAGAATCAAGTGGGTGAAATTTCCAAAGCATTAAGCTTAATACCAAAAGGAGCACTACCGAGTGATACTGAAAATTCATGATCTCAAGGGACGGAACAGTGCAGAGCCATTACCCTCAGAAGTGGTACACAACTACCAGGAGTTGTTAATGATACCATTATTGAAGAAAATAGTTCAGATTTCACAAATACGAAGAATTCAGAACCAGTAGTGGAGTAGGATACAAAAGAAAAGAGTAACCAGAAAAATTTTGAAGCATATTCATCTTGTATTTCCAATAAAAATGCCACGACAAAACAACCTCAACAATTGGAAGGAAGGCCACCGCCACCTTTTCCTCAGCATTTTCAAAAATCTAAACAAAATTTTCAATTCAAGAAATTCTTGGATGTTCTAAAGCAATTACATATCAACATACCGTTGGTGGAAGCATTGAAACAAATGCTTACCTATATGAAATTCATGAAATATATCTTATCAAATAAGAGAAGGTTAGGGGAGTTCAAAACTGTTTCTCTCACTGAAGGGTGCACAGCAATGTTGAGAAACAAATTGCCACCAAAACTGAAGGATCCAGGGGGTTTTACTATACCTTTTTCTATTAGAAACCATTATGTAGGCAAAACATTATGTGACTTAGGTGCAATTATAAATCTAATGCCTATATCTGTTTTTAAGAAGCTGGGAATAGGGAATACGAGACCTACAACTGTCACATTGCAATTAGTTGGTCATTCATATGCACATCTAAAAGGTAAAAGAGAATATGTGTTGGTAAAAGTTGACAAATTTATTTTTCCAGCAGATTTTATTATTCGGGAATGTGAGGCTGATAAAGAGGTTCCAATCATACTAGGGAGACCTTTTCTAGCAACTGGTAGAACATTAGTTAATGTACAAAAAGGTGAATTAACTATGAGAGTTAATGATCAACAGATAACCTTTAATGTTTTCGATGCTATGAAGTGTGCAGTTATAGATGAAGAATGTCATGCTGTTGAGATTATTGACATAATAGTTCAGGAAGAATTTGCAGAATTTTATCACAATAATTTTAATGATGATGTAGACACGTTTGAGTTAATTGAAGTAGAAATGATTGAAGAGCTTGGTTAACTGATGGAAGCTAAGCAAATTGAGAATGGATCAAGGAGAAGTTTTGAATCATTAAATTTATCGTAGCGTTCTTTTAAATTTCATTGGCCATCCATAGAAGATCCTCCTATGTTGGAATTGAATCCTTTGCCAGTACATCTAAAGTATGCTTACTTAGGAGATAACAACATATTTCCTGTAGTTATTTCTATGGCATTGACTTTAGATCAAGAGACTCAATTCTTGAAATTTTTAAAGAAATCTAAGAAGGCATTGGGGTGGACGATTGCAGATATTAAGGGAATCGATCTAGCAATCTACATGCACAAGATATTACTGGAGGATTACCATGGAAAATCTATCAAGCAACAGAGAAGATTGAATCCCATTATGAAGGAAGTTGTCAAAAAGGATATTATCAAATGGTTGGATGCTAGAATTATATACCCAATTTTTGATAGTTCTTGGGTGAGCCCTATCCAATGTGTACCTAAGAAAGGGGGTGTCACCGTGGTAAGCAATGATAACAACGAACTCATTCCTACTCAACTGCCACGGGATGGAGGGTTTGTATGGACTATCAGAAACTCAACAAAGCAACAAGAACCATTTTCATTTACCATTTATTGACCAAATGTTAGATAGACCAGCGAGAAAAGCCTTCTATTATTTTCTAGATGGATATTCGGGGTACAACTAGATTGCCATAGCTCCTACTGAGCAAGAGAAGACCATATTCACATGTCCTTATGGAACTTTTGTGTCTCAATGAATGTTGTTTGGATTATGCAAAGCCCTTGCAACATTTCAGCATTGCATGATGGCAATATTTTTGGACATGGTGGAGAAATTTTTAGAAGTTTTTATAGATGACTTCTCGGTGTTTGGCGATACCTTTGAAGATTGTTTAAAAAAATTTGAGTTAGTTCTTTTTCGGTGTGAAAATCCAACCTTGTTCTTAATTGGGAGAAATGCCACTTCATGGTTCGTGAAGGCATTGTTTTGGGACATAAAATTTTGTAGCAAGGGATTACTGTCGACAAAGCAAAGATTGAGGTTATTGAGAAATTGCCACCACCCTCCACATTAAAGGTATTCACAGTTTTCTTAGCCTTAGAGGATTCTATTGATGATTTATCAAAGATTTTTCAAAAATATCGAAACCTCTATGTACATTGTTAGAACACAACATATCTTTCAACTTTGATAAGCTGTGCTTACAAACATTTGAGGAATTGAAAAAGCGGCTAATCACAACACCAATAGTCATAACACCAGATTGGACTTTACCTTTCGAACTGATGTGTGATGCTAGTGATTTTGACGTAGGAGCAGTACTTGGGCAAGTCGTACATTGACAAATTCACAGCTAAATTATACCACCACTGAGAAGGAGCTGTTAGCTGTGGTATTTGCCTTTGACAAATTCATAGTTTACTTAGTAGGCACCAAAGTTACGGTTTATACAGACTATTCTGCTATTAAGTACTTGGTGACAAAGAAAGATGCCAAGCCTAGATTAATTCGATGGATACTACTACTATAGGAATTTGATCTGGAAATTAGAGATAGGAAAGGCATAGAAAATCAAGTGGTTGATCACTTGTCTCGAATTGAAGCAGGAAATGAAGGGGGTAATATTTAGTGCATTAAGGATGATTTCCTAGATGAGCAACATATCGTGGTATGTTGATATCGTCAATTTTTTGGTTAGTGGATTGCTGCCACTTGAGCTCACAAATAAAAAACGAAGGAAATTTATCCATGATGCCAAGCAGTATTATTGGGATGAGCTATTTTTATTCAAACATTGTGCAGACTAGATAATTCGGAGGTGTGTTCCAGATGATGAGATTCAAAGTATTTTATATCATTGTAATTCAATATCGTATGGAGGACACTTCGGGGGCATGAGAACTGTTGCAAAAGTTCTCCAATCTGGTTTTTATTGGCCAACATTGTTTAAATATGCTCATGAATTTTGCCAAGTTTGCGATCGCTGTCAAAGAACTAGAAATTTATTGAGAAGGTATGAAATACCCTTGCAAACTATTTTAGAACTGAAACTATTTGACGTATGGGGAATTGATTTTATGGGTCCATTCCCACCTTCTTGGGGAAATGTATACATAGTTTTAGCTATTGATTATGTCTCCAAGTAGGTTGAGGTTGTTGCTCTACCAACGAATGATGCCAAATTGGTATTGAAATTTCTACGCAAAAATATTTTTACCAGGTTTGGTACCTCTCGTGCTCTAATTAGTGATAAAGGTTCACACTTTGATTGTAAATTAGTTGCTAATGCTTTGAACATGTATGGCATTAAGCATAAAATTGCCACGACATACCATCCCCAGAAAAATGGATAGGCGGAAGTCTCTAACAGAGAGATTAAATAAATTTTAGAGAAGGTAGTTAATCCCACCAGCAAAGATTGGTCATCCGGATTGGATAAAGCTTTGTAGGCATATCACACTGCATTCAAGACACCATTGAGGATGTCGCCTTTTCGGATTTTTTATGGGAAACCCTGTCATATACCCGTTGAACTTGAACATAAGATTGGAGTGCTGCTAGTACTAATCGCCTATTGGACTTGAATAAGATGGAAGAATTTAGAGAGCAAGCTTATGAGAATGCCAAGCTGTAGAAAGAAAAAACTAAACGATGGCATGACAACAAGATTTTGCCACGGAATTTGCACCTAGACAACAAGTCTTGTTATTTAATTCCAGGCTTAAATTGTTTCCTGACAAATTAAAATCTTGTTGGTCTAGCCCATTTGAGATAGTGCGTGTCTCATCTCATGGAGCTGTAGCAGTCAAAGACAGCAAGACTTGTTCTACTTTCAAAGTCAATGGCCAACGATTAAAGTTTTACTTCTGAGCTCCTATAATTTGTGATAAAAATTCCATCACTTTTCGAATTGCTTAATATTTCTTTCCTGCACTGTTTTATTAATTTACTTTGCTTTTAATTTCTTTGTTTAGTTTCTTCAATAAATTTGCTTAACTGTTATTTTCTTTTGTTGTAGGCATATTATGGCCCAGCTTTGTAGAAATCAACCCATTTAATATATTAGTTAATTTTTGGTTTAATAATTGGTCTATTATTTTTCTTTTTCCCACTCAATTTTTCTTTTTTCTATGTTAGGGCACAATCTCAGGTTAATCTTATCCCCGACATCATTGTTATATTTTCTCTCACGTTTTACCCTAGTTGATTCACTTTTTTTTCTGTTTCATCTTCTTCACTCTTCTCTGTTTTTAATCCATAAAACTATAAAGGTCTCACCTTTTCATTTTTCAGTCATTATTTTCTCTCAAATGGCTCGGGAAGCACCATATTCTTCTACCTCTGTGCACCCGCGAACATTCTTTAGCAAAATCGTGGAAGAAAAGTATACCCAGAACATATCAAAGAGGTCATCTTGTATGGAAAAAGGTTTCCTTTTCCAAGATGCCCCCTTTATGGGCTACTCTGAAACGATCTCTTTGGTCGTGGAGAAGCATGGGTGGCAAATCTTCTGTCTCCACCCCGATGACGTTCTCACCAAGGTAGTGAAAGAATGTTATGCTCATCTCACCTCTCCTGATAATGCTTTTATATATGTGTGCGGTGTCTCGGTGATGTTCAATGAAGACACAATCAATATGCAATATGGGTTATCTAACATCCTTGATGAACACGCCCAATTTTTCAAGACCATGACAACTGAAGGACTCAACCAAGTTCTAACAAATTTGTGTGTAGAGGGGACGAAGTGGATAGTTTCTCGAAATGATTGCTACACCATTGACTGTGTATTGTTGAAGCCTCATTGTAGAGCCTGGTATCATTTTCTTAAAACTCGTCTCATCCCTTCTATTCATAACTCAACTATTTGAAAAGAACGCTTGTTATTATTGCACTCGATTATGACGGCCAGAAAGATCAATGTTGGAAGCATTATCTTTAAAGAAGTCCACCGTTGCTCGCAAAAGAATGTCAGTACCTTAAATTTTCCTTCACCTATTACGACACTTTGTCAGAGGATGAAGGTTTCTATTCAAGCAAATGAAGACACAATCCCTAAAAAAGGAGTCATAACAAAACAGCTCACCCTGAGATTCTCTGATGAGGAAATGCCATAACATCCGGGCTCTACATCCACAACTTCTCCGCTTAAGATAGTTGTTTGAAAATTGATTCCTAAAAGTAGAATAAGTATCATTGCAATTAATTTGTGTAGGGTTCTTTTAATGCATTTAGAATTTCTTGAACCTAAATTCAATAATTTGGTTATGAATAATAAGTAATACCATGGCAATAGTTTTACACTCCAATGTTTGAAACTGTTTAGTAGGTCAGTAATGCTTTGTTTGCTTCGTCGTATTATGGATCAGAAAAACAAGTTCGAATACGAGTGAGTAAAAAAATAATTGTATTAATATTAATGATTTAGGGACACTTTATAACACCCCTAACCCGTATCCGTCGCCAGAATAGGGTTATGGAGCATTATTGGAGTTTTAAAATCAAACAGATATAAAATTCAAACTTTTCAAATCATATCAATAAACACATTAAAAGCATACATAATGTTCTTTAAACGAGCCCTCAAGGCCTTAAATATGCGTTAGAAACAAGTCGGGACTAAATCGAAAACTCAGAGAATTTTTCAGAAAATAATGAAAATTTTCAACACTGCAGGGGTCATAAGACCGTGTGGCCAGGACGTGTGAGCATTCGAAGTAGGGACACGCGGTCGTGTCCTAGCCAGTGTCCGTGTCCGTGTAACTCATTGACTTGGGTCACATGGCCAAGCCACATGTCCGTGTGCCAGGCTGTGTACCTTTCAGAATAACCTCACACGCCCGTGTGCCAGGTTGTGTGCTAGGCCGTGTAACAGCCTAACTTGCAACCCTTTGAAAGCTACAGGAGACACACGGTCGTGTCACCTGGCCGTGTGTCACACACGGCTGAGACACACGCCCGTGTGGACAAAAATAGGTCATTTTACAAGCCATTTTTCTTAGCCAACTAGGCATGTACTTACAATAAAGATTTTGCGCATATGCACAAGCCATAACAAGGCACCAAAAGCATGTATAATATGGTATAATATCATACAACCAATATGCCAATGGCACCTCAAGTAACAACATTTAAAACATGTACCAATATAAACACAAATTGATCAATTGTTCAACTAAGGCTTAACCAAGTTTATACCATATTGTACTATTTGTTTTACCAATCAAAAACATACCAAAAAGGTAGTAAATATAACATTCAAGAATTAGCTCCAAGTTGTCATATAATTCACTTATAACTAATGCACCAAGTCACCACATTCACCTACCTCATAAAAACACCTACCATATGCATATTTACCCTATCATACCTTCATCCATCTTTCAAACATAACAAGCCAAACATCAACCATTCTAAAGTTAATATTTATATGCGAAAAATATATCTATTACACTACCAAAATTCCATGATACAAGCCAAACCAAATGGTCATTTCAATAGCCAAAATACATGGCCAACATTAGCCAAAATACCTATACATGCTATTATAACCAAAATGAAACATCTATAAGTACTGAAACAGCCGATAGATAGTGTGATAGATCTTTGACGACTTTCCAACCCGAACGAGCTTCTGACAACTACAAAACATAGAAAAAAAATAACACAAAGTAAGCTCTTACTGAAGTTCACACGAGGTAATAAAACAATGGTTGACACACCCTTTTCATAATTTGGTAACCAAAGCTATCCCTTTTCATAGTTCACCAGCCGAAGCTATCCCTTTTCATAATTTGATGGTCGTTACCATCCCTTTACATTATTCGATGGTCGTCACCATCCCTTTTCATAATTTGATAGTCGAAGCTATCCCTTTTGATAAATTGATAGCCGAAGCCATCCCTTTTCATTGTTCGATGGTCGTCACCATCCCTTTTCATTGTTGATGGTCATCACTATCCTTTTTCATAATCGATAGCCAAAGCTATCCCTTTTCGTATTCAATAGCCGAAGCTATCCCTTTTCATTTGTCGATGATCGATGTCATGTCGTTGGATTTTTCCTTCAACACTGAATTTAATAATATACAATAATAGCATTCAATTCATAAAATAAAAATGAAACTTAAACGTACGAACTTACCTTGACGATAAACGTAGAAAAATGAAGTCATCTAATCCGAAGCTTTTTCTTTGCCTCGATCTATAGCCGTACGTGGTTTATCTTAATCTAAATGAATAAATTCAGCTCAATTCAATAATCATTCTATTCAATTTAATTCAAATTCACATTTTAGCAAAATTATGATTTTTCCCCTATACTTTTAATTTCTTTACAATTTAGTCTTTAGGCTCATAAAATGAAATTCATGCAATTTCACCCCTACCCAAGCCTAGTTGAATATCATACAAGCTTATAGTAGCCCACACATTTCATTAATTCACAACTTACACCATGAAAATTTCACATTTTTCAATTTAACCCCTAATTGACAAATTTATCAAAAATCACTTAACAAAAGTTATTTATCTAACAACAAGGATTCGTTTTCTTCCATTAAAAATCAGAAAGAACTAAAATGCATTCATGGTAAAACCCTAGACATTCAACAGTTTTGCAAATTATCCCCTGGGATAGCTAGATTAAGCTACAACGAATCCAAAAACATAGAAATTATTAAAAACGGGACAAAAATCACTTACACGCACAAGGATGAACTTGCGAAATGCTTAAAACCTAAAATGGTGATGTTTCTCCTTAGGAAAATCGGTAAGAAGAAGAAGATGGACTAAAAAATGGTTTTGTTTTTACTTATTTTGATTTTATTTAAAGTTACATATATAACCTTTAATTAAACCTTCAAAAATCACTTAAAAGATGTCTATCTTTGTCCACTATTCATGTTAATGGTCTAATTACCATTTAAGGCCATCCACATTCAAAATTCATAGCAATTTGATACTTTTTACTTATAGAACTCAAATTTTACACCTTATGCAATTTAGTCCTTTTTATCAAATTAAGCATGC
>CM025143.1:5966957-5993935 GCA_013467495.1 Gossypium gossypioides | reverse complement strand
TTTATATAAAATTAAATTTAAAAAATATAGCACATCAAATACACTAAAAAAATTAAAATAAATATTTCCCAACAAATTGAAAATTCATTAAAAAGTCTATACTTAAGTAACAAGATAATTGCAACTTACCAAGTAAATGCCTCTAAAATAGTAGTAAAATTAATAACAAAACAAGAGTTATATAGTATCCAAACAATAACAACAAAATAGTAGCAATATAATAGCGAAATGACAACAAAACAACAACAAAATGTAGCAAAACAACAACAAATAATAGCAGAATAAAAGTTTAGGTCGATTCGGGTCTGGCCTAGGCCAAAAAATCTTACTCGAGGCTCAGGCTATTTAGATAATGGGCCTTATTTTTTATTCAAGCCTATTTTTTAGGCCTATATTTTTACCCGAATCCTCCCAGTTTTTGAGTGGGCCTTCGAGCCTAGGCGAGTGGTCCGACCCATGGTTAGGTTTATTTGGAGGCCATATGTTGCTGATAATGTTTCAGGTGCAGTTCCAACATCAACTTTCCTTCAATCATATGTGTGGTGTATTAACGCACTTGTAATAAAATTTGCATCCTTTGAGTGGTACAACAGGGACTGGGTGTTGCGACAATTTGGATGTGTGCAAACTGTTCCAATGATCCAATCAATTTCAATAATGTCCGTAGTTTAAATAAAATAGGGAAAAGTGGAAAAATATTAGGTAGAGAATTAGTGTTAGATTGCAATCGGAACAACCAGATGGATAGGAGGGATACAATGGTAGACTGTATGGGGGATTTTCGAGCCTTAGTTGAATACCAACAGTGATATGCAACATGGGCTGTCGTATTTATTTGGGGACATTAAATGGTAGTATCTAAAGCTCGGGACCAACGTGGACCTCTGGAAAGTGTAGTGAGTCATTCCCATCCTCACTACCCACATCTGCCTACTTTTACATTTATTCCCACTACGGCTCCTAAGCTGAGGCTTGCAGTTGCCGAGGAACCTGTTGAGGATAATAAGTACCTAGGCAGATGATTTCAAAAACACAACCTGAATATGAGTGTTCGGGGCTTGTTGGATTTGAGACCCTAAGTGTAGTATATTTGTTTTGTATAATTGTATTATTGAATAATTTGGTTTAATAAAAATACCCATAAATTACATTAATATCATTGTATATTTTCCTCAAATGATTTTTACATGCAAAGAAAAATAGAAGAAAATATTGGTTAACTGGTTATCTAATGTTTAACACTAAGCGATATTACGTGGTTGGATTGTAATACAGAAAGATAGCTTGTATTGGTAGATGAAGTGATCTGTCGTAATTCAATGTAGTAGATTAAACTAGTTTTCACACTTGAGGAGCTTGAATATAAGCATTTTCATTATGTTTTAGTTAAGTTTTATAGTTTAGTTTAAGACCAATAAAAAGTATATTTTGAGTCTTTTATTGACTTTAGAGGCCGAATGAGGCCAAAAGGTGAGCTAATGTACTTAGCGAGTGTGTAGGAGACCACTAGAGGACGTACAAACTCAATACTAGTCACTGTGTTGCAACACAGAAAGTTTGATGTCATAACATATGAAGTAGAATGCAAGAATCTCGAGACTACCTTTGTTGTCGTGACACAGTCATTGGATGTTGCGACACACCCTTGAAGCTACGCTGAACCTAAGCATATTGCCTTTGATGTCGCGACATAAGAACTAAGGTGTCACGACATCGGTCTTGATGGGAAACACTTACAAGCCAGGGGCATTTTGGTCCGCACTATCAAAAGTTAAATACAAGAGCATAATCTGACCTAGGGTTGAGAACGATGACAACCTAACTTTATAAGTAGGCTCTTAAACAATTGTTAAAGGAAAACTTTTGATATTCTAAGTTTTTCTTTGTAATTTAGATTTCAGATTTTTTTCTTACTCTTAGGGTTTAAATTTCTTTTCAGTTCTTTTCATTCGTGTTCTTTGGAGAACTTGATTTGTAGATGCAATAAAACTATTTTGGATTTCTGCGCTTTCACTAATCAAATATGATCAGGATTCTCTTAAACCTTACTCTTGATTTATTCTTTATGCATATCTTATTTATCAAGTTTATTGTGTTTATGGATTCCATGAGGAACAAATCCTCTTATGGGGGATTAATGAGTGAAGGTATTCGATCTGCTGTAATTTAGTGTAGCAGATTAAACTAATTTTTGTACTTTAGGAGCTTGAAAGCAATCAGTTTCATTAGGTTTTAATTATGTTTTATAAGTTTTCTTAAAGTGAATAAAATGTGCAAATTTAGTCTTTTATTGACCTTAGGGGCCGGATAAGGCCTAAGGGTGAGCTAATGAACTTTCTAAGTGTGCAAGAGACCATTAGAAAGCATACTAAACTGATACTAGTCACTATGTCGCAACACGGAATGATTAATGTCACATCATTAGGAGTAGAATGGAGAAATCACAACATTGCTTTCGATGTCGTGACATAGCCTAAGGGTGTTCGACATACCCCTAAAAATCCTAAGAGAAGTATACTGACAACTTTGTCATGACATAGGTTCTGATGTGTCGTAACATCGACTTTGGATGGTAATTAACACGAGCTAGGGGCATTTTGATCCGCACAATCAAACTTAAAGCTACGAAACATCAGCTAATCTAGGGTCAAGGACGACGACTAACTGAAATTTATAAATAGGTTTATTTGTCACGAATTATGGACACGAATTACTTAGTTTTGAATTCTTCATGTAATTTTAGATTAGTTTTTCTCTTTTCTTAAGTTTAGAGTTACTTTCAGTTTGTTCTTTGTTTTATCTCTAGAGATCTGATTTGTGGAGACAATCAAACTTTGTGGATTCACTTTCATTCTTAATACAAATTAGGCTTTTTCTTAAACTCTATACTTTCGATCCATTTATCAAGTTTACTCTTTATATTGATTCTATATTGTTTATGGAAATAATGATGAACTAATCCTTCTATGGAGGATTAGCGAGTGGAGATATGGTTTATTAACTATTTTATAGGGTTACTCACATCTGTTTGGGAAAGTAAGAACCTAAACCCTAGGCTTGACAACCCTAGGAAGTCATCAGGGTGGAAATTAACCCAAAATCGGTATGACCAATCTATGAACACCTTCACCTCAAGCCGGTCTGGACTGTGAGGTCAAAAGATAAGTAGTTCTTGCTGACTTATTATTTTAGTTGAAGATCGAAAGATCCTGTTGGGATAGCAACTAGTTGATTGGTGAGGAACTCGCAACAGTTAATAAGGATTACCAAAGCAAGCTAATCATCCATAACCAGATTTGATTGATTCTGCTTTTCAATCTCATGTTACTTATTTCTTTATTATTATTATTATTATAAAAATCATAAAAATCCCTTTTATTTATGTTTTTGTACTATAACTGATTTAGAGTACTAATTAGATCTTTCAGTGTTTAGGTTAAATTTGATCTAGTACTAGCCTCCCTTGGGTACGATCCATGGAGTACTCACATACTCTGTTGTAACTATATTAGAACTGGACCTTTATACTTGCGGATACCGCCTCATTTATATATATTTTACTACAATATTCACACTCTAGACGTTAGGACGTTCGGAGGCGGTTAAGTTGTTGGTGCCATTGTTGGGGAGGCAATGTCACTAGTTTAATTTTAACCTTGGCACTATAAAAAGAATAATTAGGAAATTTTTAGGTTATAAATACGATTTCTAATTTATTTAACTAATTAACTTCACTGCTACTTATCTATTTTTCTAGGAAGACCTTAGTGCACATTCTGAACAAGAACTGCAGCCTCAGTAGCCACAAGAGATTAGTCAACAGGAGAATGGATAATTTCGTTTATATGTGGTCAGACTAAGATTTAGATTATGATACTAATATCTATGAAGAGGGAGTCTGTGAGGACTGGAAAATACAGAAGAACCGACAATTATTGATGCTTGAACCAAGTCAACTCTGAGGAGAAGCCTTAACTCTTACTCAAGATTATAACAACTATATTAGTGTACCCTCAGAAAGGCATCAATATGTGTCAAGTCTAGAATTGGGCAAAGGAGAGAGTGCCACTATAGATACTTGTGAGAGAAGAGACCTCCTGGACTATTCATCCCAGCTGATAGAAGAATATCTAGATAAATTGAATGAAACATCAACAAGAGAAAAGATAGAGCCAGTCAGGGAAATAACCAGCAAACAGAAGAATCGAATAGGAATGGAACTCATCGTCCCAGTAATATTTAGTTATTCTGATAAGGCCAAAACACAGTAGCAATGTAATATAGATCTACAATTGGACATAAGGATGCTTACGACCAATGTAGTGGAAGAAATCCCGAAGTCTCAAGATTACACAAAGCAAAACAAGGATAAACCTGTAATTTCCAGAGATAAACTTGATTTGAGTATCCATTGTACATCCTTAATCCTAAACTAGGTACCTCAGAAATTCAACAATCTAGGAATCTTCCAGACACTGAAAAGGATTGCAAATATATATATAGGACTTATGACCACACAACAGGTATTCCTAAGGTGGACAACTGATAAGCATCGGTAGTGAGTTGTGGAAGCCACGAAATGTTCAAATATTACAAGAGTCACTCAAGAAAATTATCTGCAATCAAATGGAAAAATTCAAAAGGCTGTAGAATTGGAATCCCAACAATAAAGTACATAATACCTTGCTACTCAAAATCCCAGAGAATATTCTTATAGGATCATTCTGATGGTTGAGATGAACATAATGAGTGACAAGTATGAACCCCAATTCTCAACATCCTTGACAAGTATGAACCCCAATTCTCAACATCCTTATAAAGTAGGGACGTTAAGAAAAAACTAAAGTGGTTGCGTGATTATGTAGTCCTACAAGTAATTAACAGTCATGATCTGCGAAAAAAATTGTCGGTAGTTAGAGCAGGCCGAAAAGGTAAATTCAAAAAGTGAGATAACCGCAGACGAATAGAATGGCACGATGGGTGTTAGTCAAATAATGACAAGAACAACTTGCGAGAAGCACTTAAGTGCATATTGACCGAGTTGACGGATGAGTCTGGCAGCAAGACCTAATGTCTTCTTCAGTAACTCTAACTAACTGTATAAAATTGTATATTTCACTAACCAACTAATTGTAATATTACAGGAAGATTAAAGATAGGGCTAACAAGCAGGCAAAGCACTCTGAAGATTGGAATTCTAAATAAATAAAAAAAATCGATGTCGCGACACGGTCACTTCGTGTCACAACATTGTGTCTAGTAGCCATGAATTACGAAAATCCTAACAACCTTGCGACACCATCCACTTGTGTTACGACATATTAGACAATTTCTTAGAATTTCAAAAATACAAGGTGTGTCGCGACATCGAACCCCAGTTTCGCGAGATAAGCAATCTGACAGGGATGTCGCGACACGAAACCTCTACGTTGTGACATCGCTGTAATTTTCTACAATTTTTTATAAGACGGCCTAACCCTTAATTTATTCAATTTTGAACCCTTAAAACCCTTGTTTTTAACTTTAAAACACCTTAACCTCATATTTTAAACTCTTTTAAAACACTAAACTCTTCTATAAACCTCTAAACTTTAAAACCTTTTTTTATTTTAAACCCTAAATAACCCAAATCTCTATTGCAATTTCTAAAGCTTTATTTGGAGTTTCATCGATCAATTGAAGGGCCAATAGAAACTTTCGCCAGGAAGTTGAGGTTATGTAATCCTTTACTCAGTCTACTATTCCATTGGTTTTCATTAATTTCCATTTGTTTGCTTTCAAATCAAACAATAGAAAATGCCTCCTAGGAGAAGAAAAAAGGCTAAGGTCTCAAAAACCCTAAATGTTTCGAACTTTGTAAGATTTCATCATTTAAATGTTGAGAAATACTTTCTCGAGTCTTAAGGGAGACCTCTCATTCAGGAGCGAGGGTTTGAACCCTCCATGGTTCACTGCAAAGAAAGTTGGTCTTTAGTCATGTACCATCGTTGGGAGCAATTTTGTATCACTCCTAAAGAGAACACAATCATTCCCATAGTCCATGAATTCTATGCTTCGCTTAAACATTAGATAGTTCGATATGGTCTTTGAATTTATGTGACTGCTGTCTTGGTTCGAGGGGTGGAAGTCCCCTTAACTCCTAGTGAAATATGTGAATTTTATGACACTCCATATTATGAAAGTGATTTTCTTACTAGCATTAATTTGGATAAATTTGAAAACATAGATAAGGATAGTGTGATAAAATATTTGGCTCAGGCCGGGGTACCTAGAACTTTAGACTAGATACTAGGTTCCTAATGAAATTTTATTAGGCCATAATGTTTTCGGTAGGAAAAATATGGATGCAATTCATAGACACTCGAATTGGACCTGCATTAAATGTTTCTAATGTTAATACTTTCTAAGCTATTCTTTTGTATAGCATTTTGCAATGAAAACTTGTATGCATAGGAAGATGGATCATTCGTGAGATGAAACATTACGTGAGTGGGCAAAAAGCCAGACTTTTCTTTCCTCATCTCGTAACAGCACTATGTCAAAGGGTGGGAGTTCAGATGAGCGAAAATGAACAATTTATAAGGCCTACAAAAAGTGTATTTGGTGATTCATTATATATTCAATATGTTGAGCTCCAAAGAAAGCAAATGGCTGAATGGAACCAAAGAAGGAAAAAGAAGTTGGATATTCTAGAATCACTTAAACATAAGAAGCAATTGAGGGATAGAAGAGGAATAAGTGGCAGTGTTGAGGAGAACCTTGATGGAATTATTAGTTGGATGCAAGAGACGGGACCGATGCACCAAGAATTTGCAAGAATAAGTAGGTTACGAGTTTCAAATTACCCTCCAAATATGTTTAACTCGGGACCAACTCATCTTGAGAGGGGAGATGATAATGAGGAGGCAAACTCCGAAGATGATAAGGGCGCACAAGAGTACTCCAGGATGGAGGACGAGTATGAAGCGACATTCTAGCTGTAAGAGTCAACTTCATAAGGGCCTGTCATTCGCAACTCGGGCAAGGGAAAATTACCTATGGAGCAGAGGCATTCCCCTTCCCTCGATGATTCGGAAGAAGTTTAAAATTTTAATTTTTGCTATTTTAGAGAAGATTGTATTAATTTTTATTGGATGATTTTAATTTATTTTTGAGTAGGTAGGAATAGTAATAATAATGGACAATTAGTTTTGTATTTTGTTTACGATTTTCTTTGTAGGAACCCAACATGAGGGAGACACAACATTCTTGATCTTTCAACGGATAAAGGAGGAAGCACCCATCATTAGCAGTTGGAATGGCCACGATCAATCAAGTAACATCTTTCCTTATCTTTCTATGAGTTACACATTAAGGATAATTTGTTATCTAAAGTGTGGGGGTAACATATAAAATTTTCATTTTTATGCTTTTCTTTTATTTTTCTTGTCATATGTGTGATTGAGCTTGCAGAAATACAAGTGATTGGTTAGAAACATGTGCATAGGTTGCTTGTGTTGACAAATAAATTTGGCATGATGATAGGTGATTTTAAATTTTTTATTATTAGAATACTAAGTTCTATATGCTACACTTTAAATAGGCATTTAGGAATCAGCTGTACCAAATGATATAGAAAATACAAGGAAACGAGCATGTTAGTATGAATGATAAATAGTTGAATTTGAGTTTTTTTGGTTGATTAAGTTTGTGCATATTGAGATATTTAAGGGATGACCTAAGGTATTGTTTGGAACATATCCAGAGAAAAATATCTTACCTATATTTATTCAGCTTTAGTATCAATTTTTGAGACTGTTAACACTTCTTGATGAACCTTATTACAAAACCCAAGCCTGAAACTTAATTTCTATTTGTCCTTTTTCTTTGGTCTTGCACTACACGACTATAGACGTCTGGCCATAAGTATTGAGGGTTAAGTAGATACATCATGGTAGATTTTGTAAAAACAGAGTGAAATAGGAAATACTGGTGTGATATAGGAACTATAGGTTCGCCTAAAGTGCAGAACAAAAGAAAAATCCAAAAAGAGAATTAATACGAGTGGTAAAAGTTCCTAAAAAGAAAAAAACATTTTTTAGTGAGATGAATTGAAAAAAAAAGTGACAAAGTCGCGAAAGTAAGAAAAACTCATTCATTAGTGCACAAAAACTTGTAGGCTAGCCGTAGCTACTATGCCATGCTATAATTTCCTATGTGGAAAAACAAGGAAGAGGAGAGAAGGAGAAATAAGGCGATGAGTGGGTAAAGGTCACTAAGGGGGAAGAATAGGGATCGATACGATGTGCCAAACTATTTTTGTGTTTGTAACTCTTTTGATGCTTACTGTTTTTTGAATTCCATACCTGTCCTAAGCCTCAGAACATTACAAGTCAAAAATTTCTATGTGACCTAAATATCCTTATGCATGAATGGACGTTTTATTAAACAATCACATAAACTACTATTTATATTCTTTTCGAATAATCAAATTACTTGTATGAATTATTGATGGATTCCTATAGGTGAGGCCCTCAATGCTTGTATACTTTGTAATGCACTGAACTAAGATGTTTGAGGTCAAAAGTCATAAATCCTTTATTCGTCATGTCAAAGTTATTTGTGAATATGAAATGCCTAGTCATGTGCTCCAAAGTCAACATTGGTATTATATTTGCTCAAGGGTCATCTCTTTTACTACTTATTTTTGTTTGTGTTTCTTGAGGACATGCAATGACTTAAGTGTAGGGGAGTTTGATCGGATATAATTGGATGTAGCATATTAAACTAATTTTCGTGCTTTAGGAGCTTGAAAGCAAGCAGTTTCATTAGGTTTTAATTATGTTTTCATAAGTTTTCTTAAAGTTAATAAAATGTGAAAATTGAGTCTTTTATTAACCTTAGGGGCCGAATAAGGCCTAAGGGTGAGCTAATGAACTTTGTAAGTGTGCAAGAGACTATTAGAAGGCATACTAAACTGATACTAGTCACTATGTGGCAACACAGAATGATCAATGTCACAACATAGAGAGTCTAATGGAGAAATCACAATACTACTTTCGATGTTGTGACACAGTCTAAGGGTGTCGCAACATACCCCTGAAGACATCCCAAGAGGAGTATACTAACACCTTTGTTGTGACATAAGTCCTTATGTGTCGCAACATCGACTTTGGATGATAATTAACACCAGCCATGGGGCGTTTTGGTCTGCACAATCAAACTTAAAGCTCGAGAACGTCAGCTAACCTAAGGTTAAGGACGACAACCACCTGAAATCTATAAGTAGGCTCGTTTTTCACACATTATGGACACAAATTACTTAGTTTAGATTTCTTCTTTTAATTTTAGTTTAGTTTTCCCCTTTTATTAGGTTTAGAGTTACTTTCACTTTGTTCTTTTTTTTATCTCGAGAGATCAGATTTGTAGAGACAATCAAACTTTGTGGATTCACTTTCGTTCTTAATAAAAATCAGGCTTTTTCTTAAACTCTATACTTTCGATTCATTTATCAAGTTTACTCTTTATATCGATTCTATATTGTTTATGGAAACTATGAGGAACTAATCTTTCTATGGGGGATTAGCGAGTGGATGTATGATCTATTAACTATTTTATAAGGTTACTTATAGCTGTTTGGGAAAGGAAGAACCTAAACCCTATTCTTGACAACCCTAGGAAGTCATCAGGGTGGGAATTAACCCAAAATTGGTATGGCTTATTCGTGAACACCTTCGCCCCAATCCAGTTTGGGCTGAGAGGTTAGAAGATAAGTAGTTCTTGGTCACTCGTTATTTTAGTGAAAGATCAGAAGATCCTGCTGGGATAGCGAATAGTTGATTGATGAGGAACCCAAAGCGACAGTGAATGAGGATTACCGAAGTGAGCTAATCACTCATAATTAGATTCGATTAATTCTGCTCTTCAATATATTGTTATTTATTTCTTTATTATTATAAAAATCCTAAAAATCCCTTTTCTTTACATTTTCGTACTATAACTAATTTAGAGTTCTGATTAGATCTTTCAGTGTTTAGGTTAACATTAATCTAGCACTAGCCTCTCTTAGGTACGATTCTCGGAGTACTCACCTACTCCGTTGTAAGTATATTAGAAGTGGACCTGTATACTTGCATATATCACCTCATTTATATATCTTTTTATGAAGTATTGGACGTTAGTACATCCAGAGGCGGTCAGTATGAATAATTAACTATTTTATAGGGATTTCTTAACGGATCAGCTATTCAGGAAAGGTGGAATCTAAACCCTAGGCTTGACAACCCTAGGAAGTCATCAAGGTGGGAATTAACCCAAATTTGGTATGACCTATTCATGAACACCTTAACCCTAAACTGGTCTGGATTGTGAGGTTAAAATATAATTAGTTCTTGCCGATCAGTATTTCAGTGGACACATCAGAAGATCCTACTGCGGTATTAACTAGTTGATTATGACTACCGAAGTGAGCTAATCACCCATGTTTAGATTTGATTAAGTTTAGATTTTAGTTAGTCAAATTTCACTTTATTTATGAAATTATTATTCTTTCATTCATAAAAACCCAAAAATCTCTTCTTTATGTTTCGTCATAATATGATTAATCTAGATTACTAATTCTATTTGTGTTTAGGTTAGCTTTAATCTAGTACTCACCTCCCTTGGGTACGATCCTCGGAGTACTCTCCCACTTTGTTGTAACTATATTACAACCTGACCTATACTTGCTGACACTGCCTTAATTCCACATAATTAGTTGTAGTATTCACACTCTAGATGTTACTACGTCTGGAGGCGGTCAAGTTGTTGGCCCCGTTGTCGGGGAGGCAACGCTATTAGATTGATTTTAATTTTTACGTTCTATAGAATAATTTAGAAAATTTTAAATTATAGATATGGTTTTATTTTATTCTATTTTTATTCATTTATGTTTACTAACTTCTTTCTTCTTTGATTCCAGTGTATGCCTTAGGGGAAAGGAACACCTGTTTAGGTAGTCACTGGTCCATAGAGACTATCCCAGCAAAATCATTTAAATATGGATGAAACTGATTACATGTGGTTTAACAATAAGATGGTATTTGATGAAAAAATATGCGAGGAGGGAGTATATGAAATTGGGAAATTATGGAGAATAAAAACTTACTCATAATCGAGTTAAGCCAACGAGGGAACGAAGCCTCAACGAACCAGTGGAGTAATGAACATGGTACTGATATAGTTGAACATCTTCTTGAATTTACTAGTAATTTGTATGAGGAACTTGAAAAAGATAATGATATGCCCGAATATCCAGACAAGCCTCCCAATGATTCATATAAAATGCCTTTATGTGAAACCACCAAGATTACCAACTCTAAGGTATTAGCAAACATGCCAGATATGATGGCACACATGATAAAAATCATACAAGAAATATTTGAAGCGCTACCTCCAATGAAGGAGGACATATCGACACACACAACTTGGATCATGAGAACCCTAGTATCATCGATGACCATGATGAGATTCATGGCGAGGTTCAACCTGAACTTGTAATTGAATATAATGGGGATGAGTTGAACATAGTTGAAATGGTCTCTGGTCTAATTGACATAGCAATAGATCTAACTACAAAGGAAGAAGTAAAGGATGAACTAACCGTTAACATGGAACTTAAACCGATCGTGAATGAAAGTGTAAAAGAGCCAATACACTTTTTGGCCATAGAAGAGGAGATGCCAACCAAAGAGGTCGAAGAGTTTGATTCATGCTCATTCGACAGTGGAAACAAGGCTTGACCAACCAAAACCCCACGCAACAAGGAGAGGAGGAAGCTCGAGGTAATAATACCCCAGAAAACAATTTGGGTTGGCTCGGATTTGGTACCAAATGGCTTGTAATGTGGATTGTGTTTATGAATTCCATGAGGAACTAATCCTCTTATGGGGCACTAGTGAGTAGAGGTATGAGTAATTAACTATTTTGTAGGGATTTCTTAACGGATCAGCTATTCAAGAAAGGAAGAATATAAACCCTAGGCCTCACAATCCTAGGAAGTCATCAAGGTGGGAATTAACCCAAAGTTGGTATGGCCTATCAGTAAATGCTTTAACCCTGAACTGGTTTGGACTGTAAGGTCGGAAGATAAATACTTCTTGTCGACTTAGTATTTTAGTGGACGTATCGAAAGATCCTGCTGGGGTATTCACTAGTTGATTGAACAAGAAAGCCCGAGACGACAGTTGATTATGACTACCTGTAACACCCCTAACCCATTTCTGTAGCCAGATTAGGGTTACAAAATATTATAGTACAATTCATATCAATGAACTTTGAACAGAAACGATTATATAAATTAAATAATAACATTCAATACTTATATTAATTAGGGTAGAAATACATTTATTGGCCTTAAATTGAGCTTACGGGGCCTTAAATGGTTTGGGAACATTCTGAGATCAGTTTGATATAAAATAGAAAATTTTGGAAAAACTGGAGAATTTTGAAAATAGAGGTCACACGGTCGTGTGGCTAGGCCGTGTGACATAGCTCAGACCGTGTGGACATTCAAAGTTTGGACACACGGTCGTGTCCCAGGTCGTGTCCCAGCTCGTGTATCCACCCGTGTGGGTATTCAAAATGGGGCCACATGGTCGTGGTACAAACCGTGTGGCAAACCATGTGTGCATTCGATGTTGGGTTACACGGCCATGTCATAGGCCGTGTTCTAGATCTTGTTACATGCTGACTTGAGACACAAGACTGTATCGTAGGTCGTGCCTCAGATTGTGTGACACCTGTACCTAAAACAACAACAACACATGATTGTGTGGGGTGGTTTTGTGTGGTACACGACCGTATGACAGCCCGTGTCCCAAGCCGTGTGCTACCTAGATTACCCCAAAAATAAGCCACTTTCTACCCATTTGCTTAGGTGCCAAGACATACCAAAAACACATGTTTACAAGCCTTCAAAACACATTCAAATAGACTCAAAACATCATAAAACAACCAATCTATGTGCTGAACCAATGTGCCCTTAATGACAACACAATTCAAACACCTAAACAATACAAAATCAAAACTATGTTCTCATGTCAAAAAACGATAAATGATAAAACACCTAAACAATACAAAATCAAAACACTTAACACTTGAAATATTGCCCGATGAATGATATAACGAATATGAGTACACGGTTATCCATTTGAAACACGCCAAACACTCAAATGAGCCAATCCAATAAAAAACACGTATTGGCACCAAGTGCCTAACGCAAAGGCTAACATCCCTTCGAAAACACGCCTAAGCACCAAGTGCCAAGCCCAAAGGCTTTACATCCGCCCCCGGTAACATGGCAGAATTACTGTAATTAACACGATGGTTCACAACAAATGTTGAACCTCAATATATTTAGTGTATAAACACAAATCAGGAATTATGTTCTCGCCACATATCAA
Organism: Gossypium gossypioides; assembly: GCA_013467495.1. Taxonomy (NCBI): domain Eukaryota; kingdom Viridiplantae; phylum Streptophyta; class Magnoliopsida; order Malvales; family Malvaceae; genus Gossypium; species Gossypium gossypioides. The sequence goes on along the minus strand of CM025143.1, from coordinate 5,980,514 downwards.
TCCCCTACAGTACACACTATAACCTATTGTCATGGAAATCGTACTCTATCCTACGTTTATTCGGCTCAAGAAATATCATCACTAAACAGGGCTTCGACAATTTACTACTTCAATTCAATCTAATTTAACATCAAACCATCAATTGAACATTCAAAAACCAAATTCTCATTCAATACATTTCAAAATATATATTAAACTAAATTGAACGAACTTACCATGGCTAAACTGCAGTAATAACAAAAGTTTAGAGACTATTCTGTAACTTTCTGTTTTCCTCAATTATCTACTTGATCTTGATCTATAATATAATTTATTTCAATAATTAGCCTCAATTTCATATACTATTCAATTTAATACATATAACTTCTTATTTACAATTTTTGTACATTTGCCCCAACTATTTACACCTTATTCAATGTGGTCCTTAAGACCAAAACAAGCCTATTTCTCACAATTAAAATTTAAATCCATTGTAATTTCTGATGCAATTTAATTTGAGGTTGTGGTCTTCGGGCCCATTCTTTGTAAAAAAAAAATTAAACCCATTAAACCTAATTTTTTAACCATTCTAAAATAGCCCTATAATTCTTAATTTATCAAGAAAAACCATGTCCATTTTATTTTACTTGAAATTTTATCACTAAACATGAAAATTGATAAAAATCATTTTACAAACTAGATCATAATTATCATCAAGCTTCATGCTCATGAAATAAGATCAAGAATACTTCAAGAACATCAATGGTAATTTTTCTAGACTTTGAAAACCTCACAAATTAGTCCCTAAACTAGCTAGATATCAACACAACAATCACAAAAACATAAAAATCATCAAAAATGGGTAAGAAATAGCTTACATGCAAGGACTCAAACACAAACCAAAGCTTGGAGCTCTCCTAACAATGGCATTCAGCCAAAGAAAAGAAAACCTTGAAAAAGACGATAATTGTTCATCTTTTTTTCTATTTTAGTTTATCGTTTAATTATTAAAATAACCTTTAAAATTAATGAGAATTTCGAAATAACCAAACCAACACAACCCATTATAACTAATATGGTCTATTTACTATAGTGGTCCACCACTTCATTTTTCTTTATCTATTTAACTCCTTTAGCTATTAGAAACTAAGATTTATAGTTTTTACAATTTAGTCCTTTTTATTTAATTAACTATCCAAACATTAAATTTCTTAACCAGATTTTAATACGATCTTAGTGACCTTGTAAATATTAATTAATTCATATTTATGGACTGACACGTCTGAATTTGTGGTCCCAAAATCCCTGTTCTGACACCACTGAAAATAGGGCTATTCACTTTATTTATGAAATTCCTATTCTTTCAGTCAAAAAAACCCAAAAATCTGTTCTTTACATTTTTTCGTAATATGATTTATCTAGATTACTAATTAATTCCATTTGCGTTTACGTTAACTTTAATATAACACTCACCTCTCTTGGGTATGATCCTCAGAGTATTCACTCATTTCATTGTAACTATATTACAATCTGACTTGTATACTTGTAGACACCGCCTCAATTCCACATCATTAGTGGCAGTATTCACACTTCAGACGTTAGTACGTCTGGAGGCGGTCATGTAGCTAAACATGTCTTTAGTCTAATTAGAAATGAGCAAATCAATTGAAAGACTAATATGCTGTCTATCAAGTCTAATTCGGGAGATGATTTCTCTTAAGCATCGGAACAGATGACTCCCAGATGATAGAAACATTGATGTGATTGACTGGACTAACAATACTTTCGATAGGACCCAAGTAGAATAGATCGTAAATCCGTTTATGGATTTCTTCACTTGTGACTTTCATAGTGTGACATACCTTAATCTTGAGTGGATGTTAGACTATGGATGTGTGACTTGTATAATTTGATGTAAGTAAAAGTCTAAGTTCAAATAGATAAGAAATCAAAAGCTAGTGAATTGGTACAACTTCTACACTATGTAACATCAATCATAATAGCGAAATTCATAACTCGATTAATAGGTAAATGTGTTGGATCTAGTTCACTGAGTGTAGAATATTCATTTGTAAACTTGTAATTTTTTCGAATAGATTGGTTAATAAAACAAATTCATTTATTACAATTAATATACTTTGTATTATTGTCCTCAAATGGTTTTTGTACACAAAACCAAATAGAAGCAAATATTGCTCATTGGTTGTTTATTGTTTAAACTAATACTAATCGATATTACGTGGTAGGATCGTAGTACAGAAAGATAGCTGGTATTAGTAGATGAACCTAAACATGTCCTTAGTTTAATCGAAAATGAGAAAATCGATTGAAAAACTAATATGTCGTCTATCAAGTCCAATTGGGGAGATGCCTTGTCTTGGGCATCAGAGCAGATGACTCCCAAAAGATAGAGACATAGATGTGGCTGACTAGGCTGCCAGTACATTGGACAAGACCTAGGCAAAATAGGTCCTAAATCTATTTATGGATTTATTCACTTGTAATGTTCATTGTAACAGTCCATTTTTAGTGAAATCAGAACAGTGATTTTGGAACGACAAATCTGATGACTAAATTATTATTTATTAATATTTTAATGTCTATAGAATGTTAGTAAGGTCGTATAAAAATTTTGTTAAGAAATTTTGACATTTGCATGCTTAATTATGTAAAAAGGACTAAATAGTAAAAGGTGCAAAAGTAGAGTTCTATTAATTAAAGATATCAAATAGCTATGAAATTTTAATTTAAGGGATTCGGATGGCAATTAAAAAAATTAAAGTGATAGTGCATATTTATGGACATGGTTTTAATGAAATTATTAATGTTTTTAAAGGTTAAAATGGTAATTAGGTAAATTAAGTTAATAAAAAGAAAAGAAAGCTATCTTCTTTTATTTTTCTCCTGCCCTAACCGAAAAGAAGGAGAAGACTCCATTGGATGAATGCTTGTTCGGTCAAGCTTGAATTCCTTGCATGGTATGACTCTAGGTCCCGTTTTTATTGATTTTTATGTTTTTAGGGCCATTTTAGCTTAATCTAGCTAGCCCAGGGACTAATTTGCAAATTTTTTAAGATATAGGGTTTTTCCATGAATATTTTTACATGATTCTTGATGCTTGATGGTAGATTATGAGTCTTTGTGGATGAATAAACAAGTTTTGTAAAGTGATTTTTGATGATAATGTCATTTAAGGACTTATTTGTAAAAGCAGTAAAATTCATGGTAAAATTATGAAATAATGGTTTATATGGGTTGATATGGGTTCTTAATGGATTTGGCTAGCATGGAATAGGGATGAAAATGCTTAGATTTTAAATTATAGGCATAAGGACTAAACTGTGAAAAGTTAAAATGATAGGGGAAAAACTATAATTATGCATAAATGTGAATTATGGATTTAATTGAATTTTGAGGTAGATTGAAATATTTAATTGAATATGATTATTTATTTAAATCAAGATAAATCTCAACTGGATCTAAATCGAGGAAAGGCAAAAATCACGGATTAGCTTGATAGCATTTCTACGCTCTAGTTGTCATGTAAGTTCATAGTATTTCAATATGTAAATGAATTTCTACTTGTATATTTATACATTATAGTTAATTATCCCCTATTTGTACTTTGGTACCCCTGAATTGCACTTATGTGCCCCTATTTGTACTTCAATACCCCTGAATTGCATTTACGTGCCCCTATTTGTACATTGGTACCCCTGAATTGCACTTACTTGTCCCTGTTTGTACTTTGGTACTTCTAAATTGCACTTACATGCCCCTATTTGTACTTCGGTACCCTTGAATTGCAGTTACGTGCCCTGGTTACACTCTGGTAACTTTAAACCGAGTTAAATATGAGTTGTGTTTCAATTGTTGTTAAGTTTTATGATACACCATGTTCTTACTAAGCTCTATAAGCTTATACATTTTTGTGATTGTTTTTTTGATCGCTGTTGCTAACTTGTGGATGGATCGAACCTTTGGCTTACACTATCTATCGATGTTGGTAGTTCTTGTGTCCCATAGGGTAGTGGCATGTATATGTGGCTATATAGGTTGTTTTGGTATAATATGACAATATACTAAACTAATTTGTTAGGTACTTTATTAAAATTGTAAATAGGTATCTTTTGGTACAATTAGTATGGTATGAAATTGAACACTTGTGGTTTATTTTGGCCTGTGAGTGAATTAAATGTTATGTTAGAAATGGATCAATGTTTACATGTTTTAGTTGTTGATGTTGGTTATAGTTGCGGTGTCTATGAATGGCACATCGATTGTTTGTTTTTAGTTGTGTATGTTTTAAATGTGGTAATGCATATGTTTAGATAAGATTGTTTGATTGTGATTGAGGTGCCTTATATGGCATATTGGTTGAATGGATTTAGTCATTTAGATTGGTTAATTTAAGCATGTTTTGGTATGTTTTTGATGCATTGGTCATGGGGGTAAATTGCTTGTAGGTACACATTTGGCTTGGTGATGGAAATGGCTTGATTTTGGCAAATTTCATGTCCATATGGCCTAAGACACGGGTGTGTGTCTCAGTTGTGTGTGACACACGGCCATGTGACACGGTTGTGTGTGACACACGCCCCTGTAGGTTTTAAAGGCATTCAAGTCAGGCAGTTACACGGCCTAGCACACGGCCTGGCACATGAGCGTGTGAGGCCATGTCGAGTGTTACATGGCTTGACACATGGGCGTGTGGCTTGGCCATGGGACCCAAATCATAGAGTTACACGGACACAGGCTGGGACACGACTATGTGTCCCTATTTCAATTATTACATGGCCTGAGACACGGGTGTTTGTCTCAGCCGTGTGAGTCACACGGACTGCGCACACGACCGTGTGACCCTTACAGTTTAATTTTTCTAACTTTTTCCTGAACTTTCCAAATGTTTCTGATTTAGTCTCGAATTGTTTCTAAGGTATTTCTAGGGCCTCGAGGGCTCGGATAAGGGACAATATGCATGTATATGAGTGCATTATGTTATGTTATATTAATGTTTGAAATGTATGTTTTTATTTTACGTTTATACGGTAATGCTTCGTAACCTTATTCCAACAATGGATACGGGTTAGGGGTGCTACATTCATAGTGTGGCATGCCAAAATCCTGAGTGGATGGCAGACTATGTATGCTTGCCTCATACACTTTAATGTAAGTAAAAACACGAGTTCAAATAGATAAGGAACCAAAAATTGGTGTGTTGGGTATACGACTTCTGCAGTATGTAGCGTCATTCACAACAGTGGAATTCATAGCCCGAGATATGGGTAAATGATATCCTCTCATATGCATTACATGGTTGATGAGAAGTAAACGTGGTCTCGGGTCGTTGATCTTTGTGATGGATGACTTAATCACTATTTAATAGTATTGACTTTGTAACACCCCACACTTGGTTTGGTTACCGGACCCGAGCTATAAAATGCTACATTAGCCACCTAAGTGACAAGCCGTAAGTTAAAACATAAAACATGTTTAGTTTTAAGAAAACACAAGCTCGTGAACACACTTCGCTTACTTCATGGTAAGCAGCAGCGGTAACATGTAAACCTGCATCACTTGCAAGAACTTAACTACTCTTTCCCTAAAGACATATATATATTTGATGAAAGGAATTAAGAACATGTGATCCCTAAGTTTTTCCAAACAATATACCCCACGAAAAAGAACAGTTCAACTATCTGACATCAGGGTTCGTACCCTTGCTTAGCTCACGTAGCCTAAGTCTTTCATGGGGTAAATTTCCTTAAACAGGGTAGGACTTCGTGAACGACCCCTATGTGTTTCAATTCTACGAACACGTCTCGTAGGGCCTCTCCTAATTCCATGTATCAAAAATTATTAAGGGCTTTACTGGTACCGGTTCGCCAATTGTTAGGGTTCACACTTTGTACAGTTCGATAATCTTGTCTCTTTGCAGCAACTGATTTGTCGTAATTCAGTGTAGTAGATTAAACTAGTTTTCTCACTTTTAGAGCTTGAACATAAGTATTTTATTTATGTTTTAATTACTTTTCAGCAAGTTTAGTTAAGTGTAATAAAATGTGTTATTTGATTCTTTTATTGACCTTAGGGGCTAACTGAGGACTAAGGGTGAGCTAATATATTTTGTGAGTGGACAGGAGAGCATTAGAAAGCATATTAACTCAATAATGGTCGCTAGGTTGCACACGGAGCATTAGATGTTGCAACATAGGGAGCAGAACTGAAGAAGCCCAATACAGCTTTCAATGTCGCGACACAGCCTAATGATGTCGCGACATACCCATGAAGACACCCTGAAGTTGAGTATACTACCCTCGATGTTGTGACACAGACATGGTTTGTCGCGACATCACCTCTTTATGAGAAATTAATACAAGCTAGGGGCATTTTGGTTCTTACAATCCAACTTTAAGCTCGAGAACGTCAATTGACCTAGGGTTAAGGTCAACGACCATTGTAAGTCCATAAATGGACTCAGCTAACACATGTTATGGACACCTTTTTCCTTTGTATAATTTTCTCTTTAGTTTTAGGCTTTAGGTTTTCTTTTCTTTTAGGGTTTAAACTTTATTTCCATTCTTGTTATTTGCTTTTGGGAAGAAATTAGATTCTAAAATTTTTCTCAAACTTTGTAATGATTTTGTATTTAAAGTTAATATAATCAGGCTTCTTCTAAACTATTACTCTTGAATTTTTTCTTCATGTTCATTCTTTCATTCAAGTTTATACGGTTTACTAGATCCATGAGAAACTAATCCTCTTGTGGGGGATTAGTGAAGGGAGGTATGAATAATTAATTGTTTTGAAGTGATTTCTCAACGGATTGACTGCTTAAGAAAGGAAGAACCTAAATCCTAGGCCTGACAACCCTAGGAAGTCATCAAGGTGGAAATTAACCAGAAATTGATATGGCATATCTGTAAACACCATAACCTTGAACCGGTTTAGACTGTGAGGTCGAAAGATAAGTTGTTCTTGCCGACTCAATATTTTAGTGGACGTATCAAAAGATCTTGTTGGGGTATTAACTAGTTGATTGAACGAGAAAACTTGAGATGACAATTAATCGCATTTACCAAAGCGAGCTAATCACCCATACTCAGATTTGATATATATTCTCTTATTTTATTTCTTGCTTTTCGTTTATTCTTCTTTATTTATTTTCTTATTATTTTATTATCATTTATCCAAAAACCCTTTTTTTAATAATTTGTATTGTAACCCGACTAGAGTATTAAGTAGATATATTTATGTGTAAGTTAGAATTAATTTAGTACTCACCTCCTTTGGGAACGATCCTCGGAGTACTCACCTACTTTGTTGCAACTATATTACAACCTTACCCGTATAGTTACAGATACCATTTTTCCACATCTTTTGTGTAGGATTTCTACTCTGGATGTTGGTATGTCTAGAGGTGGTCAAGTTGTTGGCATCGTTGCCTGAGAGGCAACACCACTATATTAGTTTTAATTTTTGCATAATAATAGAATAATTAGGAAAATTTTAGGTTATAGTTACTAATTTAGTTTCTTATTTTTTACTAATCTTATCTTTTTTGGGTTTATGTGCATGACTCGTAGTAGGGGAACACCTATAGAGCCAAACACAGATCTAGAAAGAATTATCCGAAGGAATCATCGACAACAACAGTAGAAACAGATGCAGAACCCACCACCTACTGTGGGAAATGTACCTCGTGAAAATCCACTATTCGATGAAGCCAACACTAACCCACCAAACTTACCACCACCACCACAGCTACAAGCAAATATAAACATGGCGCGTAATAAGAGGACTCTAAAAGAATATGTGCTATAAAATCTATATATGGTTCAAGGGAGCATAATGAGGCCAACTATCACTGCCAATAATTTCGAGATTAAGCCAGCCATGATCCAGAACAATTTGCAGTTTCGTAGAATAATGATAGAGGATCCGAGTCATCATTTAAAACGGTTAATCCAACTTTGTGATACCTTGAAATACAATGGGGTCACTGATGATGCTATTCGTCTTCGGTTGTTCCCCTTTTCATTAATCGATAACGCCTTTTCTTGGTTAGATCTGTAGGCACCAGGATCGATCATGACATGGGATGAACTCTCAGGAAAGTTCCTACAAAAGTTCTTCCCCATCAGCAAAATGATCCAGCTAAGAAGGGAAATTTCGATGTTCAAGAAGTTAGAAGGAGAAAGCCTTCATGAAGCATGTGAGTATTTCAAGAAGTTGATTCAGAAGTGCCCATACCAAGGATTACCTAAGTGGATATGACTGCAAACTTTTTACAACGGGTTGGATGTGCATTCGAGGTCTAGATTAGATGGAGTAGTAGGAGGAGCCTTGATGAATAAAGAATACAAAGATGCATGTGAATTAATAGAAAGTATGGCAATGAACTCCTTCCAGTGGCCAACTGAACGCATTACGAATGGCCAAGGACCATCTATGATAAAGGCTATCCATGAAGATGACATATATCAACAGTTATTTGACAGAATCAACCGAATGGAGGCTGAAAAGGGTGCACCAGATATCTATGGAGAAGGCAAACCACTCTTCCACTATATTAATAATCCTACCGAGGATGTGAACTATATCAGAAATAGGAGTGGAAATCCCTATTCAAATACATAGAATCCCGGATGGAGAAATCACCCTAATATGAGAAGGGGAGGAAACCAAGGAAGAGCTAATAGCTCGAATCAAGCTAAAAACACCAAGTATCAACCTCCTTATTTGTAAAAACCTTAGGATAGGGCCAACCCAAGTGACCAGACTATATATGGTCAACGTCTAGATAGATTTGAAGGGGAGATGTAGTTAATGAGAACAAATGTGAAGCAGGTGCAGTCTGAGTTCACCAACTCAACTAGAACATTGACTAAACATGAAGATCAAATGAGTCAATTGATGAGCATGATGGGGGACATCAAAAGATAAATTGGCACAGGTATTCCTAACAATACGGAAAATATTCCTCGTAGAGAAGGGAAGGAGCATGTGAAAGCAATAGTGCTCCGATCGGGTAAAGTACTGAGTAGCCCAGAAAACCCAACTCAGGAGGTAAATATGGAGAATACTGTTGATCTTCAAGAAAGACCCCTAGAATTTGACAATGAACTGAAACTAGAGGAAGTAGTTGCGCCAATAGTTGAGCTGGAGATGGAAACAACCAAAGATTTTACCATTGTAAGAATACCATTCCTTTCAAGACTAGAGGAAAAAGAAAAAGCGGGATGAAGATGAGTTTGTAAGTTTTTTGAACTTGTTCAAAACTTTAAACGTTAACCTGCCCTTGATTAAATTAATTAAGAAAGTTCCTAAGTCCGCCAAGTTTTTAAAGGAAATTATGTCCAAGCATAGGAAAGTTAAAATAGGTGAAAAGTTAGTATAAGTGCTTCCTGTAGTGATATTATCTCGAGTTAGGTTCCCCAAAAAATGAAAGACCCAGGAAGTTTTACTATTCCCCTAGAGATAGGGAGCATTCATTTTAATAGAGCTCTATCTGACCTAGGGGCTAGTACTAATTTAATGTCTCTATCTATTTTTGATAAACTTGGGTTAAGGGACCTAAAAAATACCCAGATAACACTACAGTTCGCTAACAGATCCTCAGTACACCTGAAAGGAGTACTTAGTCAAAGTGCGCAGCTTTATCATCTAGACAGACTTTGTGGTTCTAGATTTTGAAGAAGATCAAGAAGTAACCATCCTACTGGGTAAACCTTTCTTAGCTACTTCTAGGTCCACTATTGATTTAGAGAAAAATGAATTAACCATGAAAATCAATGGTGAGACTAAAACGTTTAAGTGTGGTCACCAATTAAGCGAGAAAAGTATAAGGAAGTCAGGAGAGCATTGTAATAAATTATCTATTTCTGATAATCCCAAGTCAAGGGACGTATTTCCTTTAATGTGTGCAGGTTGAAAAAATAGGTTTAAGGAAAGGGACCAGCGAGTAAAGGTGGAATGGCACGACAGACGATGGACTAATACTAATAGAACTGAAGAATCGTCCATCTGTGAATTAATAATACTGTCGGATGAATCCAACAACAAAACTTAGATTATTTGAATTGATTTTTAATTTTTTTAAACTATTGTATATTAAATTAACTGTTTAGTTCAGGTTTTAAGTTTTATTAATTTTATGTTTTATAGAAACCGTAACACTTTAGAAAGTGGAATTTTGGGTGAAGATAGAGCCAATGTCACAACACGGTAGCCCCATGTCGCAACACCAAAGGCAGATTTGACGGAATTAAGGAAATTATTTTGATGTCGTGACATAGATTTTATGTGTCGCTACATCGAAGCCAGTATACCCAGGAATCCAAAACACTAGATCGTGTTCGCAACATCGAACCCCAATGTCGCGAAAACGGTAAACTGCCAGGGACGTCGTGACACGGAACCCCTACGTTGCGACTATAGGGTTGACCCAACTCAATTGCACACTCGGTTTGTTACACTTAAGTTTTACCCGATTTTTAACCGCCCAGAAACATTAGTTTTTAATGTAAAACACTCTTATCTCACATTCTAACCTTCCTTAACATCTTAAACTTTTTAAAACTCTCTCAAACCCCAAATCTCTTTTCATTAAAACCTTAAATCTATAAAACCTCTTTTTCTATTTGGTATATTTGTGGATGCAGGATTGACATAACTGGTTGGGACCAAAGCAACAAAGGTTACAACATCGAGGTTAAGGGTTCTAAACTTTCTCTTTACTATTACATTGGGAATTTTGCTTGATATCTTATTCGTATTAGCATAGGCTATAGTAAAAAATGTCACCTAGGAGGTTTAAAAAGACAATTGTGCAAGAACCAGCAAACGATTTCGAAATCCTTAAAATTTCAAAACCGAAATGCTGAGAAGTACTATCTTGAACTTCAAGGCAAAACTTTTATTCAAGAAAGGGATTTGAACCATCAATGGTTCTTTGTAACGAAATGTGGTCCTTAGTCCGATAATATAGATGGGAGTGATTTTGTGTCACTCCCAAAGAAACGACTGTTATTCCAGTTGTACAAGAATTTTATGCCGCTCTTAAAGATGAGGAAACTCGACATCCTCATCAACAAATGTGGAAAAAAGTAATGGTGCGAGGAAAAGATGTACCATTCTCTCTGAAAAATATTTGAAAATATTATGATGCCCTATACGATGAATTGGATTATTTACATAATATTGATTTAATGGAGTTTAAAGACATAGATATGGAGAGCGTCATAAAATACTTAACTGAAAATCGAAGGGAATGGAACGTTGATCTGTCGTAATTTGCTGTAGCGAATTAAATTAGTTTTTGCACTTAAGGAGCCTCAATACAAGCATTTTCGTTATATTTTAGTTAAGTTTCTTTGGTTTTACTTATATATAATAAAATGTGCGAATTGAGTCTTTTATTGACCTTAAGGGCTGAATGAGGCCTAAGGGAGAGCTAATATACCTAGTGAGTGTGCAGGAGACCATTAGAAAGTATTTGAGTCGATATTGGACTTTATGTCGCAACACGGGAGGTCTGATGTCGCAACATACCCCTGAAGACATCCCAATGAGGAGCATACTAACTTCTATGTTACGACACAGGTCCTATTGTGTTGCGACATTGATTCTAGGACGGAAAATAAATACGAAGCAATGGCATTTTGGTCTCTACAATCGAACTTAAAGCTCGGGAACGTCAGCTAACCTAGGTTTAAAGATGATGGTCACCTGAAGGCTGTAAATAAGCTTCTTTGGCACATGTTATGAACACTATTCTATTAACCTAGATTCTCTTTTTAGATTCAGTTTTGTTTTCTTTCTTTCTTAGGTTTTTCAAAGTTTAGTTTATTTATTCGTTGCTTTTCTTCAAGAGATCTTATTTGTAAAGACGATCAAGTTATAGGGATTCATGTTATTATTTATATAAATTGGGCTTTTCTTAAACTCTACACTTCAACTCATTCACCACGTTTTATTCTTCCATCTATTCCATGTTGTTTATGAAAGCCATGAGGACGTCGAAGCAAGCCAATCACCCATCATTAGATTTGATTCCTTCTACTTTTTTTGTCTCTTAAAATTTAGTTTTCTTTTATGTTATTTTGTTTTTATTATTAGTACTATAAAAATTCCAAAAATCTCTTACTTAAGTTTTCGTACTAAAGTTTGGTTAAAGTATTAATTAGATCTTTTAGTTTGTAGGTTAAAATTGATCCAGGCTTCACCTCTCTTAGGTACGATCCTTGGAGTACTCACCCACTCCGTTGTAAAACTATATTACAACTAGACCTGTATACTTGCAGATACCACCTCCTAATTTTATATTTTAATGTAGTATTCACACTCTGGATGTTAGTACGCCCAGAGGTGGTCAAACGTCCAATAAGATACTGAACTACCAACTAATTTCAATCAAGTTATAATGTTTTTGGTAGCTAAAATGTGGATACCCTTTTATTTACACCAGAATTACACCTGCCCTTAACGTTTCTAATGTCAATACATTCTGAGCTTTATTGTCATATGGTATTTTACAAAAAAGGCATATATACATTGGAGAATGGATCCATCAAAACATGAAGTGTTGCATCAGTGGCCAGAAGGTTGAGATTTTATTTCTCTATATTGTAATGACATTTTGTAAAAGTGCAGAGGTTCTAATAGATGGAAATGAACAATTCATGAATCCAACAAGAAGCATAATTGGAGATTCGTTATACACACAATATGTTAAACTCTAGAGAAAACAAATTATCAATTGGAACTGGAGAAGGAAGTAAAAGATGGATGTTCCAACATCGCTCAAACAGAATGAACAATTGATAACTCAAAAAGAGTAAGTGGAAGCACTGAAAAAAAACTCGATGGAATGATCAGATGGAGGCAAGAGACAGGCTCGGTTCTTTAAGAATTCACCCGACTAAACGGGTTGAGAGCACCAAATTATCTGCCAAATATGTTCGATCACACACATTAGAAAGTCGAAGAAGAGGAGTCTACTTCAGGAGATGACGACGAGGGGGATGAACACGATCTCCCAAGAGAGGACGAAGACTATGAAGCTGCATTCCAACCGTAATACTCTACAATGAAAGGGCCTGCCATTCGAAGCCCAACCCACCATGCACTTCCAATAGGTGGGAGCTTCCATCAAGAATATGATTTGGAAAAGGGAAAAGATCCAATGGAAAAGAGGCATTTGCCTCGATTTGATGATTTAGATTAAAAATGAGTGTTTATATTTTGGATTTGTATTAATTTTTTGATGATTTTAATTTAAATTTGTAGTAGAATTAATAGTAGATTCTTAGTTGTTTTGTGTTTTGTTATAATTTTCTATATAGGAACTCAACGTGAAGGAGGCACAAACAATTCATGCTTTAAATGACCGAAGAAGGAAGGACCAACCAATAGTCTATGGAACAATCACGATCAATCTAGTAATGTCTTTCCTTATCTTATTAGGGGTTACACATTGATGACAACGTGTTATCTAAAGTTAGGGGGTAACATAGAAAATTTTTGTTTTAAATTTTTATGCTTTTCTTTGATTTTTCTTGTCATTTGTGTGCTTGA